>QRFJ01005361.1:0-78293 GCA_006176705.1 Cocos nucifera | reverse complement strand
ATCAAAGTCTTTCCTGAATCATCATTTGTTTGAAGCAAGTAGGATGCTATTTCCTCTTGACCAGGAGAGATCGATTCCATGTTAACCTACTCACAACCTTCATATATATAATCTACCATATCCAAATCATCCCGTACATAACTGAGTCATGAATGAGTATGAACCAAAATATGAATTTATATATATATAAGATTCTATGGTAGTTTCAGGTCAAAGGATTACACGCACAAATTCCACTATGAGAACCATCTATTGACATGTAGATAAGACTCCATTAGATATTCTCAATTTGGATCAATTCAGTGAACTCATTCTCTAATGAGCACCCACATTCTTGTATTAGTGTCATACACAAGTTATTGTGAGATCAATCACCCTCTCAATCGAGCATACAAATAATGTGCTAGTCTTATCGAAAAACATTGATTCCTAACTCAATGTCCCATCGACTAGGAATATTTAAATTAGGGTTTTAAGATTTTAAATCTCACTAGTATGATCTCATCATAATCCTAAAATCATAGTCCTAATTTATAGGATTTATCATAATCTTAAATAAATAATAAGACACTGCATATGATGAAATAAATGCCTTTATTTATTAAAAAATATCATTACATGAGTCTAGAAGATAAAGAACATCCCAATAAATTAGCTTGAGGGCATATTTCTTTCAATGCCCATTATTGGTGATTAGCATCTGAGGTAAACCAAACCTACAAACAATAGACTTCAAGATGAAGTCCTGTACTTTAGCTTCAGTGATTTTTGCTAGAGGTTTGGCCTCGACCTACATAGTGAAGTAATCTACTACCACCAATAGAAACTTTCGCTATCCAGATGCCAAGAAAAAAGGTCTGAGTATGTCCATCTCCCATTATGCAAATGGCCAAGGGGTACTTAGTGATATGAGCTGTGAAATCGACTATCTCTGGATATTAGCATTTTTTTGACACCTATCGCACCTTCTCACATAATCCACTACATCTTGATGCATCATCAGCCAGTAATATTCCTGGCAGAGCAACTTGTATGATAGGAATCTAGATCTCAGATGATTTCTACAAATCCCCTCATGAACTTCTCATAGGGCATAACTGGCTTCTGAAGATTAGAGATACTTAAGGAGTGGAAAAGAGTACTTAAATATAAGATATTTAATCATAAAAGTTCAAGTGCTTGAAGTATTAATTTGCATTGCATCTTAGTTTTATCTTAAGGATTTGAAATTTTCTAGTTGAACTAAATCCCATAGGACCATTATCTAGATTCTCCTTGATTTGATCATATTTGATTTGTTTGTTCATCATACCCCATAATTGATTCGATTGCGTCTTTGATCTTAAAAGAGAATTTATTGATGAACATTTATACTTTATTCCAATTGGTTGATTTTAAAAATTAAATTTAAAAAATGCTCTACTTGAATCTTTTGAAGTTGATATCAAGCAAAATATTTCAAGACTACTGTCCTTTATCTTTAAAGCTAAATATTTAAAAAGAACTTTTGTTTGAAGTAAACAGCTTACTATTTGCTATGTATTTGATTGATTTATCTTTTGTAAAAAAGAGAAGAATATCTTTGTTTTAAATATGGTTTTGCACTACAATATTCTTGATTTCATATCATTTGAGGCAAACTTAAAAATATATACCATTTCTTAACATAATTGCTTGATATTTCTTAAGAAAAGGAAGAGATGATCTTTTTGAAGTATATTTGAAAATTTCTTTATGATTTTTATTATCTAATTTGCTGATATCATTCAAATTAATTTATCATTCCAAGTCTTCAAAATTATTTGATTTGAATTAATTCATCTTTATCAATTCAAAACTAAATTTATTGGTATCAAGTTGAATTTGCAAATTGACCTTTAAATGATATTGAATTATCAAGAAAATCATGATTTGGTCTAAATTTTAGTTTAATTGATATCAATGGTATTAATCTTGCCCTACATTTTATTGCATTATTCTTGATAAAAAAATTAAATATAATATCTTAAATCTATTTTATATTGATATACTCTTGAAGTTATACCATTTGAGATAAATTTAAAGAATTTTATATTTCTTCTAAACTTAATTAAGTGATATTTCTTATAACAAGAAAAAATTAAATTTAAATAAAAATATTTTTAATTACTTGTCATACTCTTTTGATCTTTTTGATGTTTGTTCTTATTATATATATTCTTTTATAAATATTATTTAAATTTAATAAAAAAATAAATTTTTAAAAAATTTGATGTCTTCTTGAGTGAATGCTATGTTTGATTGATATTTGGATTCATTAATGCTTAGTTCACTCAATTGATGCTTATATTTTTAAATTTTATTTAATTTTAAAATAACTTTATTTAAAAAAATAAGAAGAAGAAAAGTTGAAAAATAAAGTAATTGAGCTATAATTATAAAAAAATAGGAGGATATTATGTTATTGAAACATTAAGAGAAAAATGAATTCTTGGTATCTCCAAAATAAGGGGACAAATATTTTTTTAATCTTAATTCGATTAAAAATTTTAATTAATTTGCATTTGAGACAAATCTATTTTGATCTTAAATTCTCAATCAATTATTTTATGATCTTCTTAAATGAAGATTTCATACATTTATTTTATTTTACTTACTTGATTTAATTGCCAAATCATTTTTTAATGTAAATTGGAGTTAAATTGAATTTACAGCATATTTCTACTCTAAGAAATAAATTTCTAAAATTAATTTTGAAACTCATTTGAAAATTTAAATTTAATAATATACTTCTTATGTGTATTGTAAAATTCTTATGAATTATTTATTTTGAAATAATTTTTACTCAAAGCAATGAATTTGATAATATAACTATCATCCACTTTGATATTATTTCTTTACTTTGCTCGATACATATTTTTTTGAATTTAATTGATCAAAATTTTTTAAGAAAAAAAGATTAAATATTAAAGTACATATTATGCTTAATTTCGTATTCAAATCATTTGAAAAGCTCTATTCCTCTTAAAGGTTAAAAGTACATAGCTAAAAATTTGATTAAAGATCATGTTCATTAAAAAAAGGGAGAGCCTTCTGAAATTAAAATAAATTTTTGAAACTTATTTTGAGTTAAAGGATAAATTTTCAAAAGGAAGATGACTTATTTAGATTAATTTTCTAAACTTGATATAAGAATCATATTAAAGTGATTTTGATGATTATTTCTTGTTTCTTCTCATGCACTTTTTGATGTTGACAAAAAGGAGGAGAAAATGTGTGAATGTCAATCTTAATTGAAATGAAAATGTATAACAATGTAACAAGTAAGGATCACTTAATTTCATACAAATCACAAAGAGCACATCTTAAGGGGGAGCATTGATAAAATAGTGAAAAATTAAGCACTTTAAAAATTGAACATATTATATTAAAGAACTACTTCTTCTATCTAATATACATGTTGTATATAGTTCTTACATCTTTTTATGAAATGCTTGATATTTTATCATCATCAAAAAGAGGAAGATTATTGACCCTCTAAATGATTTTGATGATAACCAAATATTAAAGCAAATGATTACTAATATTTTTCTTAAGTATTCAAATGTCAAAAGAAAGAGAGCTCTTTGATCAAAATAATAATACACAAAGTTCGTTCAAATAAAAATCAAATCTCCTTGTTTGGCAGCAAGAATTATCTCAAAATTATCTTGGGTCAATTTTTGAGACATCTCCTAAATTTTTTGAGAGGTATCGTGAAGTCCGGCATGTTGAAACAGTATTCTAGCATGCCCTTAGAGGTTTTGAATTAATCTCAAGACATCTCGCTCTTAGAAGATAGAAATTTAGTTTCTATGCTTTGAGAGTGAGAGGTCTCATAGGATTCTCAAGAGGTCTCGCAGTTCCGACGAGACGTTTCGTTCATAATCGAGAGATCTCGGTCTTAGGCGATACATTTTTTTTAGAAAGTAGATTTTCGAGCATCTAAGAATGAGAAGTCTCCTGGCCAAATTGATAGGTCTTGAAATTGGATGAGATATCTTGAGAAAATTTGAGAGATCTCAAAATGTGCGGACAACCTTCAATGGATAGTTTTGCAATGACTATTTTTCGACCCCAATAGCTATTTTGGAGCTTTTAATGCCTAGAACTCACATTCCAACCATCTTCAAGGATATTTAAAGATGAAGAATCAATTGAAAAGTAAGATTGAAAGATTTAAAGAAAATTTCTTTTATTTTTTGTGAGAAACATTGAATATCCAAAGAATGAAAAAAAGAGAGAAAAGTTGTGCATAGATTTCAGTGAGCGTTCAGAGCAATCTTCTCCAACATCTTCCACATCATCTCAAGCATATTTCAAAGAAAAGCCAAGCTTCAATCGAGCACATGATTGACTTCTTCATTGGGATTTAAAAGTCTTTTAACTCTATTTTTTATATTATGCTAAAATTTTTATTTGTAATTTTGATTTCTTTACAAGTTTCTTTGGAAGAAAGAAACTTGAGGATTAGGCCCTTCCAAGCCCAGAATTGGATATTGTAGGTTTCAGTTGATTAGCCCAAAAAACCAACTAGGTTAATAGTAATCTTAGAAAACTATTGATGTAAGGTTTTGGTTGGTACTCTTGAAAAAATCAACTAGATTTCTTTGTGAGCCCAGAAAAACAAACATACTATAATCAAGGGTGGATTATAGTGACAATCCTAAGGGAAGCTTAGAAAGTGGATGTAGGTGCAGCTTGCACCGAACCACTATAAATTATGATGTATTTTTGTTGTGCTTCTTCGATCCCTTTGCATACTTTGCATGCTTTGTCTAGCTTATCTTTCTTACATTTAATTCTTTCTTGCTTAGTTTTAATTTTTGAATTGCAATCTTTATATCCTATTTCCGCTACTCTATTGTGTGTGCTTTATCAACACTTGAGTTAGCCTAATTAAGTGTGCATGTTTGTTTAGAAAGCAAAGTTGGATAAAATTTTTATAAGAATCCAATTCAACCCCCCCTCCCACCCACTTTTGGGTTGCTACCTCTGGGCAATAACCTAGCCTCTCTCCAGTCGCCTAGTCGGACTCCTTCTAGTCGGACTCCAACCAGCTGAATGGACATAAATTATAAGAGGACCTCATCATTGATACAAGTTCAAGCCCTGACTCAGCCACTATCAATCACCTTATGGATGATCTTGAAGATATCCGAACCTCTCTAGATCACTAGGACTCAGAGTTCTTCACATTCATGGATTGCTCGCATTTGTAAAGGTCCTATCCAAACTTCAATTGTTAATCTCCAATGGACTGTCAAGTCACGATAAAAGGATACTACTCTCTATAACAAAATTCACATGGCCCGAATAGTCCACTAGTAGACAGTTAAGGCTGTCACTATTAATTTGTTACATGCTCCATTTATATAAAGAATCCTCCAGATACATTTTCTCTCTAAGCTCTCATACTCAACTCGATACTCTATTCAATTTTTCCTGAGCACTCCATTCTGATTTGCTAAAGAACTAACTTGAGCATCGGAGGGTCATGTCGGAGCCACCCACTTCCAGTTTGGACTTACCTTGTAGGTCTCATCAGCGATCTCGTTTGCTCCAACTCCGTCCAACTCTAGCATCAAAATCGTTCCCTACACAAACACTTCTAAATATGTCAAAAACTCACCAATAAGATATTCACCTCTTCGATATGATCAAATCATTTTAATACTCTTACTAGTTTGTTTCTCTACCTTAGTACATTATTGTTTGAACATTTTAAATGATTCAAACTTATGCTTCATAAGGTATACGTATCGATAGGTCATCTATAAATGTAATAAAATAGTCATATCCACCTCTAGCACTTATGTTCATAGATCCACATACAAAAGTATAAATGAGACCTAGAAGCTCACTAGTTCGCTCACCTTTTTCAATAAAAGGTGGCTTGGTCATCTTTTCAAGCAAACAGGATTCATAGGTTGGTAATGATTCACAATCACCAACTTTGAGGATATCCTCTTGAGATAACCTGTTTATCCTATTTTTGTTAATATGACCTAGCCTACAGTGCCAAAGATAGATATCTAAGACATTAATTATTCTATAGTGTTTGCTGGATATGTACACTACACTATCAGGCTGTGATAATATGTAAATATCATTGTTCATTTGTCCATGCATCATAATAATATCATTCATAATGATACCACAATGATCTTTTTTTATTGAAAATTTAAAACCATTCATGGCTAATTGGCCTATGGATATAACATTCAATAAGAAACTAGGATAAAAATGATAATTATTAAAAACAATAATATTTGATTTGAATGAAAGCTTGATGATTCTTCAAGCTAGAACTAGAACTGGTCTACTATCTCCAATGTTCAGGAATCTCTCATAGTCTCCAAATCTTCTACTAACCTGAAGTTTCTACAATGAATTATAAATATTAGTAGGACTATCAGTATCAAATATCCAAGTAGTAGAATCATAAATAGAGAAATTACAAGTTGTTATCATATATATAAGTACCTTATCCAGCAATAGCTTGCTTCTTTCTCTTATTTGGCCTGTTTGGATCTTGTTGGAGATAAATCCCGCTCCAGCCGAAGTCTAGCTCAATGCCCAGCCTAATGCAATCAGTAGCCGCAGAAGAGCTTCGACAGACGGGCTTCAGCTGAACTCCCAGCGCCCGAGCTTCTTCCAGCCGGCCGAACTAGTTAGCTACCGAGCTTCTTTCAGACTCCCAGCATCAAGACCGAACCCCTCCAGCCGATCGAACTACTTAGCAGCCGAGCTCCTGAAACCCCCAGCATCCGAGCTCCTTCGAACCCGTTCAGCTGGCCAAACTGCTTAGCGGTCGAGCTCCTAAAACCCCCAGCATCCGAGCTCCTTCGAATCCGTTCAGCTGGCCGAACTGCTTAGCAACCGAGCTCCTTGGACTCCAAGTGGCCAGGCTTTAACGGAATCCCCTAGCATCCGAACTCCTCAGCGGTCGCCCCCTCGGCCGAACTCCTCGAGCAATCGTCGCTCGGTCGAACTCCTCAGCAGTCGCCCTCGCCGAACTTCGGCCGACCGAGCTCCTACCGAACTCTCAAGCGTCCAAGCCTCAGCCGAAGTCCAACATTCGGCCGAACTCTACAACGGTCGAGCTTCGGATTCCCCTCGACCAAACTTTTCAGCGGATGAGCCTTAGCTACATACCTCTGCCTATGGGAGCTGAACTCCCTCCAATCTTCCTCTTCAGGAGCCCGAACTCCTCCAAAATGGGCACACGACGAAGGCCTTCAACCCTTCTGCAGCCATCACCATCAGTCCGCCGTAAGCTCTGCAGCTATCACCATCAGTCCGCCGCAGGCTATAGCGACCCACCGTCAGCCGACGATGGCTATCACCATCAATCTGCCGCACACGACACCATCCCGTGAGACTGACTCCATCGAACCTCGAGCGGCCCGCCAGCATGCGGCTGCAGTTGTCACCATCAAGCTTCGCTATAAAAAGGACCCTTTCGATATGCTAAGGCTAAGCTCTCTGACCTCTAATCTCTCTAAGTTCTCCTCTTCTTCTCTAAGCTCCGAAACTCATTCCGAGCACTCCATTCCTGTTGGCCAAAGACTGACTTGACCATCGGAGGGTCCTACCGGAGCCACCCCCATCGATTCCGGATGGGACTTTATTTTGCAAGTCCCCGATGGCAACCTTAGCGGCCTCGACCCCAGCCACCTTCAGTGGTGACGAGTTTCTGCACCAACAGATTGGCGCTAGAAGGAGGGCCCAAACCTCCGGGTTCCCTTGTTCTTAAAGGAGTGCTCGGTGACTTTCCTCCCCTCTCCGAAGATCTTTCTTCTCTTCCGAAGAGAAAATGCCTCCCAAGAGAGCTTCGACGTGGCGCTCGGCGACCTCCGCGGCTCGATCCCAACCAGATCCATCTATCCCTGCTTCAGTCCCGGTAGCTCAGGTTCCACCTATACATGCGGTGGATGTGAAGTAGTTCGACCTACTTGTCCGATAGGTCCGTGGCCTCACGGAGGTATTGCAAGCTATACAGCAGCCCCCGGTGGCGACTCCACCAGGAAACCCACCATTGGAACACCGAGAATCGGCCCCAAGAAAGAGTACCATGGCCAGCGTACCGGTCACCCCGGAGAAGGGGAAACAGAGGGCCGAGGGTCCATGTTTGGATCATGGTTATCTTCTAGGGGAGACCTTCCCCATTCGTAGTCGGAAGCACCTAAAGATCCACAGCCAAGATGATGCCCTCGATTGAAGGCTACGAAAGATGGACTGGCGTATTGAAGAGCTCGGCCGCATCACCTCAGCTCATCATGCCGACGTCTGTGCCATACCTCCCTTTTCTCTCCGAATTATTCAAGAACCTGTTCCACTGACCTTCGAGCTCCCTCAATTGGAAAGCTACGATGGAACTTCTGATCCGGTTGATCATTTGGAGGCCTTTCGTGCCATGATGCTGCTCCACGGTGCTTCAGACACCATACTGTGCCTAGCTTTCCCATCTACCTTAAAGGGAGAAGCTAGAAACTGGTACTCGACGTTAAAGCTGAGTACGATCTTCTCTTTTGACCAAATGAGCAGTCAGTTTGCGGCTCACTTCATCAGCAGCCGATGCCTGCACCGAGGTTCGGACTTCCTGATGAACGTCAAGCAGAAGCGGGAGGAATCCATCTAGGATTACGTCACCTGATTTAACACTGTGGAATTAGAAGTCCTGGACTTGGACCAATCTATCGCGATGGCCACACTCAAGGGCGGCCTTCAAAGAAATAACTTGCTATTTTTCCTGGAAAAAAAGTATCCCAGAGACTTCGCCGATCTGCTGGCTCGGGCTGAGAGATATGTCCGTGCGAAAGAAGCCTTCAAGTCGAAAGATGAGGAATCCCTGAGAGGGCAGCTGGCAGACGATGGAGAGCCGAGTGAAGTTCGGTGAGGCCGGACTTCCCTTCGAAGCTCATCATCCAAGGGAAGTTCGATGCAAGTGTGGGCGGAACGAAGTTCCCCCGTGGAATGAAGTTCGGCATAAGTGAGCCCGAAGGCCGAACTCCACCTTAAAGCTCACCATCACAGTGAAGTTCGGCACAAGCAGTGGTGGAACGAAGTTCTCCCACGAATGAAGTTCGGCATAAGGGACGCCGAACTCCACAGGAGATCACCCAAATGAAGTTCAGCCGCGCTTGAGACCGCGCCGGGGCGAGCGAGGCCGAACTCCCCCTCGAGTACGTCGCTACAACGAATTCATGGGAGGTGCAATGAAGTTCGGGCAAGCAAAGCCGACCCCCTCCCTACGAGCAAGGAAGTCCGGACAAAGAAGCATGAAGTTCTCCCGTGGAAAGTTTCGCGGAAAAATGGAATGAAGCTCCGCACAAGCGAAGTTCGAACTCCTCGAGCTCACCAGGGAGGAAGCCCCGACATAAAGGCGTGAAGAAATCCTCCTCCCAAAGGGTTCCGCAACCACGCCCCGCTCCTCTAACTCAAATTCTCGGCAAAGTTAAGAGCCAGCCACCAAGACCTAAAGGACTACGGCCTCCCCAAACGCGCGCGATCGAAGCAAGTAAAGCCCCTACCATCGCGACCACGGCCACGACACTGAGGAATACATTCAGCTCCAAGGGACGACGGGATAAATTCCTCCGACGCCAGCCTAAAGCAAGGGAAGATTGGCTAAAGGCACGACCGTAACTAGAAAAGATAAGGGGTCGGCCGCCTTGCGGCATCATCAACATCACCCCCGGGAGGAGCTTGGTACATCGGTGATTCATCACCTTCCAGCATCAAAGCCAAGAAAAGCATGCTCGAAATTGAGGAGGCCGGCATGAGATAGAGGAGGTTGTTTGGACGGGACTTACTGCCCGAGGGAACTCCAAGGAACAACACCCCAACGACCCTCGAGCGGAAATGCGCTGTGATTAGCTTCCCCTCGGTAAAATTCTTCCCTCTCAATAATATTGTTTCTGAACAAAAAAACTATCTGATGGCAGGAGAAAGAAACGAGCGAAAATAGCCTGTTAGGAATAGGAGGACCTTGTCTTGACGTAAGCAAAGTCGAAGGCCTCGTTCACAAAGGATGAGATGGGGGGAGAGGCTCGGACGACGGTCTGCATGTGCCCCCATAGCCCGTTAGGAACAAGAGGAGGACCTCATCCTAACGCGAGCAAGGTCGAAAGCCTCGTTCACGAAGGACGAGATGGGGGGAGAGGCTCGGACGATGGTCCGCATGTGCCCCCACAGCCCGTTAGGAACAGGAGGAGGACCTCTCCTAACGCGAGCAAAGTCGAAGGCCTCGTTCACGAAGGACGAGATGGGGGGAGAGGCTCGGACGACGGTCCGCATGTGCCCCCACAGCCCGTTAGGAACAGGAGGAGGACCTCGTCCTAACGTGAGCAAGGTCGAAGGCCTCATTCACCAAGGACGAGATGGGGGGAGAGGCTCGGAAATGTGCCCCCACATTAGGAACAAACTTATGCAAAGTCGAAGGCCTCATCACGAAGGAGGTGGGGGGAGATCGGACGACGTATGCCCCCACAGCCCATTAGGAATAGGAGGAGGACCTCGTCCTGACGCGAGCAAGGTCATCTATAAATGTAGTCCGCATGCCCCCACAAAATAGTCATATCCAGGCCTCCTCTAGCACTTATGTTCATAGGAACAGGAGGAGATCCACATACATCAGTATAAATGAGACCTAGAAGCTCACTAGTTCACTCACCTTTTTCAATAAAAGGTGGCTTGGTCATGCCCCCACAGCCCTTAGGAGGAGGACCTTCAAGCAAAGTTGAAGGCCTCGTTCACAGGATGGGGGGAGAGGCTCATATGTGCCCCCACAGTTAGGAGGAGGGTGACGCGAGCAATGAGGCCTCGTTCGAAGGACGAGATGGGGGGAATCATGGTCCGCCTGTGCCCCCAACTTCAAGGATAACACGAGCAAATCGAAGGCCCTCTTGAGATCGGACGAACCTGTTTGGGAACAGGAGGAGGATCCTGCGAGCAAATGAAGGCCTTTCACCAAGGATGTTAACGGTCCGTATGCCCCCACACCTAGCCTGACGCGAGCAACAGTGCCGAAGGATGAAAGATAGATATGCCCCCACAGCCCTAGGAACAAGACATTAATCGAAGGCCTATTCACAAAGGACGAGATGGGGAGAGATCGGACGACAGTCCGTGTGCCCCCACAGCCCGTTAGGAACAGGAGGAGGACCTCATCCTGCGAGCAAGATATGTTCATGAAGGACGAGATGGGGGGAGACTACATGGTCCGCTGCCCCCACAGCCCATAGGAACAGGAGGAGGCTATAACGCAAGCAAATCGAAGGCCTCATCACGAAGGACGAGATGGAGGGAGAGGTAATGGTCCGCATGCCCCCATAGCCCGTAGGAACAGGAGGAGGACCTGTCCTGACGCGAGCAAAGTCAGGCCTCGTTCACCAAGGACGATTGGGGGGAGAGGTCCATGCATCAGCCCGTTAGGAACAGGAGGGAAACCTCGTCCTGACACGAGCAAATCGAAGGCCTCATTCACGAAGGACGCATGTGCGCCCACAGCCCGTTAGGAACAGGAGGGGAACCTTGTCCTGATGCGAGCAAAGTCAAAGGCCTCATCACGAAGGACGCATGTGCCCCCACAGCCCGTTAGGAACAGGAGGGGGACCTTGTCCTAACGCGAGCAAGGTCGAACGCGAGCATCGACCTCGGCTAGAGAAAGCTGTCATGTCAACTTCGGTCGGAGAGCTTCAACATTGACCTTGGCGAGAGAAAGCAACCGTGTCAGCCCCAGCTAAAAATGAGATCTCACCTGAGCTTCCACCTAAACCAGCACAGAGCTCAGAGGAAGACTTCGGTAGTCGCCTTTCCTACACTCCCTTCCTTCAATTTTCGAACTCGGGAGTGCGGGGGGGCTAATGTTAGGGATAAATCCCGCTCCAGCCGAAGTCTAGCTCAATGCCCAGCCTAATGCAACCAGTAGCCGCAGAAGAGCTTCGGCAGACGGGCTTCAGCCGAACTCCCAGCGCCCGAGCTTCTTCCAGCCAGCCGAACTAGTTAGCTATCGAGCTTCTTCCAGACTCCCAGCATCAAGATCGAATCCCTCCTGCCGACCGAACTACTTAGCGGCCAAGCTCCTGAAACCCCCAGCATCCGAGCTCCTTCGAACCCATTCAGCTGGCCGAACTGCTTAGCGGCTCTCTTGAAACCCCCAGCATCCAAGCTCCTTCAAACCCGTTCAGCTGGCCGAACTGCTTAGCGACCGAGCTCCTTGGACTCCAAGCGATTAGGCTTTAACGAAATCCCCCAGGGCCCGAACTCCTCAGCGGTCGCCCCCTCAGCCGAACTCCTCAAGCAGTCGTTGCTTGGTCAAACTCCTCAGCGGTCGCCCTCATCAAACTTTGGCCGATCGAGCTCCTACCAAACTCTCAAGCATCCAAGCCTCAGCCGAAGTCCAACATCCAGCCGAACTCTCCAACGGCCGAGCTTCGGATTCCCCTCGGCCGAACTTTTCAGCTGACGAGCCTTAGCTGCATACCTCTGCCTATGGGAGCCAAACTCCCTCCAATCTTCCTCTTCAGGAGCCCGAACTCCTCTGAAATGGGCACACGACGAAGGCCTTCAACCCTTCTACAGCCATCACCATCAGTCCACCGCAAGCTCTGTAGCTATCACCATCAGTCCGTCGCAGGTGATAGCGACCCATCGTCAGCCGACGATGGCTATCACCATCAATCCACCGCACACGGTACCATCCCATGAGACTGACTCCGCCGAACCTCGAGCGGCCCGTCAGCACGTGGCTGCAGTTGTCACCATCAAGCTTCGCTATAAAAAGGACCCTTCCGATATGCTAAGGCTAAGCTCTCTGATCTCTAATCTCTCTGAGCTCTCCTCTTCTTCTCTAAGCTCCGAAACTCATTCCGAGCACTCCATTCCTGATGGCCGAAGACTGACTTGACCATCGGAGGGTCCTGCCGGAGCCACCCCCATCGGTTCCAGATGAAACTTTATTTTGCAGGTCCCCGACGGCGACCTCAGCGGCCTCGACCCCGGCTACCTCCGGTGGTGATGAGTTTCTGCACCAACAGATCTAATGAGGTAATATATAGAGGATAGTTTCTCTTCTAATGCCCATACTTCTTATAGTAGAAGCACTTTATCTGACTCTGATCGGACTTGGTCTTCTTTGTCTGACCGGGCTAAGATGCTCTAGTACTTTGCACCTTCTTATTCTTCTTCTTTTTTCTAAAGGATCAATACCTAGAAGAAGATCCTCCTACTAAATTCACTATCTCCTTCTAGAGCTGGTGATCCTTCTCATACATTTGTAGCAACCCTAACAAACCATGGTAATTCATTGCATGCTTTGTCATTCTATAATGACTAAGAAAAGGGAGATAAGACTTGGGTAATGAATTCAGTATCGCATCCTTCTAAAGCTGCTCTTGTGAGGAAAACCTCGAGTTTGCTTAGGTGCTCGATCATCTCTATCATGTACAGTATATGATTAGTGTTTGATGCTCCCTCCTTCATCCTGGCATTGAAGATAGCACAACTAGTCTTGTGCTTCACAACATCATCTGGAGTACCAAAGGATTCTTGCAACACTTGCAACATGTCCTCAGGTTGAGCATCCTCAAACTTGTAACTAAATTCATCGCTCATTTTTGCCTGCATGATGAAACAAATAGTGATGTGGTTATTGAGCAACTTTTGATAAGTATCTCAAGCTATACCATGCATGTTCGGTGTGGGCTCCTCAGGTGCTGGATCCATTATCACATAAAGGATCCTCTCATGCTCCAAGACAATCTTGAGCTTTCGATACTAGCTATCAGGGTTAGATCCTATTAACTTTTCATTATCTAATAATAAATAGAGAGACAATAGATTAGCCATATTTGAAAGAAAAATAAGAACATTATTAGTATATGAATCATTTAATCCTAAAAATATGGACTTTAGTCTAAAGATTTTCCCATTATTTTATATGAATTGATAGCCTCTACCTCCAATTCGAGATATTACATTAATTTTTTTGTGGGTACAAGAATCCACACTGACTACACACAAGCCCAATTTTGGTTGGCCCACCAATGTGCATTAGTAGGTAGGTTCCCGACTAATTGTTTCTCCAAACAACTTCTAGTAATATTTTTTTGCCCTAGGAGCCTTTTTAGTTGACTTTGGTCTTCTCTATAAAGTCTAGTTAGGTCCTACCATTAACATTACCAACTAAGTATATCCAATAAATAAGTGATTAGGCCTGACTTAGGTCGACCAACCCAACTATCCATTAAAGAGAGCATCTAAGTCATCATATTATGAATGATAATTTCAATAGCAAATGAGCACCAGGTCCTTGGACCTCTAATAATCATCAAACTAATGGACCCATTATCATCCAACTTAATGAGAGACTATTATCTTGTTATCACCATAACAATTTTATTTTATGAACCTAATAATTTAGAAAATTTAATTATTAGTTTAGAGAAAAGGAGAAAAGATCAACCATGGTCAATAATTCTCCCATTGACATCACCAAGTCTTAAGAGGACCAATGACCAAGCAAACCAGTTGATTGGCTCCTAGATCAATTATACTAATCAACCTTAATGACATGGTTCAACTCGAATTTATCAAGTCATCTAATCAAAACATAATTTACCAAGATGAAATCGATGGAAGGGATATGCCATTAACTCATCAAAGACTCAACGGTATGAGTAGCTCCCAATTAAAAACCACCAATCAAGACTGCCAGATTTACCTTAGACACCATCCGATTAATCAATTTCGATTTGATACACCTAATAATTTAGGCTCAGCCACTGAGCTATAGTAAAAATCCATTTGGTAGAAACATGAACTTGATCAACTATAACTATTGAAAATTGATTAAGAGAAGAATTGATCTAATCTAAATTAATAATTAATTAGATTTGATCAATTACATAGTCCATCATCTATATGATTTCTACTTCTAGGCAAAACCTAGTTAATGGAGCTTGATCTGAGCTAATCTCATAATCCTAAGGTTTATGAACATGGCTTTTAGATCTTTGATTCTCCAACCTAGTTCTTTTGGTTTCATAACTTAATTCTCAATTAAGTTTATGAGCATTAAAACTCTTTTAATATGTAAAATAATTTTACATAAATTTTATACAAAAGATTTCTGCTCTGTAATTAGAGTCGACCCCTCCTTGATTAGGGTCGACTCCTTTTAGCAGTTCGGTCCATAGGTTGATCTATATGAAAAAATAGAGAGCAAAATGAGTTTTGTCTATAGTAAATGGGTCGACTCCTTCAAGAAAAGGGTCAAACCCCAGGGACTGGGGTCGACCCGAATAGGAAAAAAGGTGAACCACTATAGGCATGCTAGCAATAATTGCATAATTTCAGGCTTCCTAATTTTTGTATAAAATCCAATAAAGTCAATCATAAATCAATTTTAGATCTCATCTAAACATATTTTTGATTTCAGATTTTATTCTTATTGATTAAATTCATCTCTTCATGCAATTTTTTTTATCAAATAAAAATAACCCTAGGGTTTCATAAATCAAGGGTTTCATGGAATAGTAAGTTTTGATCCTTTTACATTTCTTCTTCATAAAAAATCATAATGACATCCCTACACGCTATAAGAAAATCCTATCGAATAGGATGAGAGGGGCTTTAAACCCTACTTCCTCATATGATCGGATGGCTTGGTGATTTATCCAATCCAAATACTAGGTTATAAAAAAATAAACTAATCTAATCATATTCATATCTAATTTTTTTTTAAAAAAAATTAGATCATATCTAAATCAGATCTAATGCATCTCATGCATCAAAAATTTAGATTTCAATCCTTTTGCATGCATATCATATCATACAAGGAACTAGATGCTCTAATACCATTGTTGGGGAAGTGTGGGAATTTCATGCATGATTTTTAAATTTTTTTTGAAAATAAAATAGTGGAAGACTTTGGATTAAATTTTTTAATCTAAATATGCATTAAATCTAATTTATGAATATCTTTTACTAGGACCAATGATATGGTATCATGCATATAAAATCTGAAATAAAACATATGAAATAAATCTCACACCTAAGCAGAAGATTGGAGCTCTTGTAGATCTTTGTTCCTTGCTACAGCCATGCACATGAACGGCTTCTAAGGGTATCTATGCGAAGCCTAATTCATCAGCTCCTAGAGTGCTAGCTCCTTGCGAAGACTCTCTTAATGGCTGAACTTGGAAGAAAAGAATGTGCAGATCTCATAACACAACAGCCTTCTCTTTAGGCTCTCATGAAATCCTAGCTTTCTACCTAATAGAGGAACAGTTTCCTCTAAAACTCCCATGCCTAAGAGCCCACCCCATTAGCTCATGCCTAGAGTCTCTCACTCTCTAATTCTCATGCCCAAAAGCCTCTCAAAAATTTTGTAGCTCTTTGTCTCACAAAGGGCTGAATATATAGGGCAGAAAGTTAGAGTTGTAGACTAGAATGAAGTCTAATTCAAAATCTTTTTGAATTAAAACATTCCAAACCCTAACCCTAACTTTAGAGTGGGTGGCATGGGGGACTTGGCATTGAGGATTCACATGCACAAACCCTTTGTGCATGGTGAATAAGGAGCGACAACTAAGGGCTAGGTGCAAGGGATGGTGTAGTCCGATGTTTGGACTTCAGGTTCTCATCCGATGATTGGATTTTAGGTTTTGCTAAATTAAAATACATTAAGATATTCTCTCCAATTTTACTTGAAGTGATCAATCCGAAGAAAAAAATTTATTTTTCATATCAGGTTCATTCAGATCTGATTGGATTGATAGGCATATTTTAAATTTTTTTTCTCTTAGATCCAAATTAGATTTGAGACTCTTCAGATCTGATTCTTATTGATCTGATAAAATAAAATAAAAAAGATAAATTAAATCAAATTTAATTTACCTGATTTTGGGTAATCCTATTACCCTGTAGATGATCCTGATGTTTGCAGCGGAAGGTTCTGGATGTAGCCACGCAAGCGCCTGGCCTCTACCGGTATCCACTCGGGTTGGATCTGGAGATCCTCTTCTTCTCTATCACACCTCCAAAAATCAGATCTGGATCTGATCTGGAGGATCTTCAAAACTCTTTTGAAGATCTGCAGTTCGTCCTTCTTGCAGCAGCGCAGCCTTCTTGCTTTTGATCGCCTTTTCTTGATCTGAATCGCACCAAACTAAGTCCAAAACACCTTTTGGACGTGGAGAGGAGAGAGAAGAGACCTAAAGATGGCATGGAGAAGGAAGGGGAGAGGCAGCCTTGGGGCGTATGGGCTAAAGGGTAGAACCTCTTAGGGTTAGGCGCAGATAGGGTCTTATTTATAGACCTCTTGTGCATCCATGCAGTGCCTCTTCCATCCCAACCAATCACAACCCTTTGTGAAATCAGATCTAAATCTGATTGGTTGGGATGATATCATTTGATCCAATCAGATTAGAGTTCCTCACAAACCTCCTTAGGTGGTGCCAAGACTGGATTCAAGTAGGACTCTTTGGTGCCACCCAAGTTGAAATCCAATGAAGCAACCTGGAGTCCATCTGTATGGGACTCCTAGGCGCATCCTACACTTGGGCTCACGCCACCCTTGGCGTGCGCCCTTAGGCTGCACCCCTTGCTTTCTAGGTTCTAGCAGGGGGACAAGCCCCCACCAGCTCTCCAATAGGTGCATGACACATGGGTCAAGATGTCTAAGGTGTCAAAGGTCAACATTTGACCAAAGTCAAAGACAAGACTTTTAGCAGGTGACCGGAAAATGGATAGGTGTTGTCTCAAATTTATCTCATAAATTAAGACAATCCTTTTCTGACTTGGACAACCTCCAGTCAGACCATAGTAAAGGCCTCTGAGTGAGCACAAACTCCTTTGGCTCAGTCGAGACAACTTTTAATGATAGTAAAAGAAGAACGTTAGGTTCAATCGAGTGCTAGCACGATTTTCTTGAACCTAATTGAATCTCATTCAGATCAATTGAACTAGATCAGTTCCAATTGATGATCATCCAGATTCCAAACCCTTGTTTGTGTGACCCAGTTAGGTTCAGTTCTCTGTATGGTAATGGGATATGTCATGATCTCTATCATCGACATCATCGAAACTCCTTTCGATGGATCAGAACTCTTCTGATTCGAACAGCTAGAATGATCGATCATCTAAATCATTCTAATTGCTTCCCAAAATCCACCAGTGACACCTAGCAGTATATGGTGGCAACCCATCAGAGCTGAAAATGCGAACCTCTTGGTGCAGCTACCTGTGTGATTAAGTTCTTCTATCTTGAGCCCCGATCAGATTAGGGTTAAGGTGAACTCGTCAAACCCTAGTCTCTGTCATATGATGTAATCATTCGATTCGAGTCCAATGTGAAAATCTAAATAGAAACTCTTTCTATTATTTCACTCTACCATGGCCATGGGCTTATGGACTTGATTCTCATGATCATCATAGGGCTACTCCTCATACCACCGAGGTAGATAGATCTCCATCTTGATGCAATCCAGTTCCTACAATGAACATGCTATAGCCAACATACACCTCAGGGATTTCCGATATGGCTAGGAGACCGAGTAATGGTGTAGTCAAACTATAACACCCTCAAGGTGAACTGCCGATGCACCTCAGGTCAAAGAACCAGACACACTACTGCAGCATCGAGTCAGTCATTGACGAGAAGGTAGACTTCCTAATGACTACTCGAGGTGGTCACGCTCAGTGCCCTCGTTCTCTAACGAGTACCTGTACTCTCGCTCCGGTGTCTCCACACCGTAGACTCAAGACTCATCTACTAAAGAGAAGCGATCGTACACCAACCTTCCGGATCAATCACCATCCTCGTGATGATCCTATGGTCGGGAGCATTTTATGAGTTAATAATGATTATTCATGTCTTAAATTTTCAACTCTTGAAAATATGAATTATCATTACCATTAACTCAAAGGATGTATCACAGACACTAAATACACATGTGTGATAGAAAATAACCCCCATTTTATTAATTTATAGTCAAAATTATAATTTTGCCCCTAGAAGTGTATTACAAGTGTCAGCCAATTCTGGCTTCTAGGGCACATATATCTAACAATCTCCCACTTGTCCTAAAGCCAATTGGCTACAAGTCTAAGTCCCATCTTCTCAAGGTGGGCTTCGATCTTCTCTGCTGGGCCAACAACGGCTTTGTAAGTGGGTCTGCCACATTATCTGTGGAGTTGACTCTCTTGACCTCGACGTAACCTTTCTCGAGGTAATCGCGGATGAGGTGGTATCGCCGCTCAATGTGCTTGGATTTTTGGTGAGACCTCGGCTCCTTAGCAAGGGCTATGGCGCCATTGTTGTCGCAGTATAGAGGAATGGCATCTGATGGCATTACTCCAATTTCTGCAGCAAACTTCTTGTACCAGAATGCTTCCTTCGCAGCCTTCTGATGCAGCTGATATATTCTGCTTCCATGGTGGAATCTGCTATCACAGTTTGCTTGGAACTCTTCCAGCTGACAGCTCCACCATTGCACACAAACAGACTTCCAGATGTCGACTTTCGATCATCTATATCGGACATGAAGTCCGAGTCTGTGTATCCCTGAACTTGGAGTTCTCCATTACCAAAAGACCAACATCATATCCTTAGTTCTTCTCAAGTACTTAAGGATACATTTCACAGAAGTCCAGTGTTCTTCACCTGGATTTGACTGATATCTGCTTGTGACACTCACAGCATGGGCTATATCAGGTCGTGTACATAGCATGGCATACATGAGGCTCCCTATTGCAGAAGCATAAGGGATCTTGCTCATGCGTTCTATTTCCTCAGGTGTGCTGGGGCACATCTTCTTGGAAAGATGAATACCATGTCTGAAGGGTATTAATCCCCTCTTAGAGTTTTCCATACTAAACCTCTTTAGTACTTCCTCTATGTACATCTTCTGTGAAAGTCCTAGCATCCTATTCGGTCTATCCCTATAGACCTTAATTCCTAGAATAAAGGATGCTTCACCTAGGTCTTTCATGGAGAATTCCTTAGACAACCACATCTTGACTGATGTCAACATGGGAATATCATTCCCAATAAGGAGGATGTCATCCACGTACAATACGAGGAAGACAACAGCGCTCCCACTGACCCTTTTTGAAAACACATGGTTCCTCTTCATTTTTGATGAAACCAAATTTTTGATCACATCATTGAAACGAGTGTTCCAGCTCCGAGATGCTTGCTTAAGTCCATATATGGACCTTTGCAGCTTGCAAACCTTGTGATCAGTATCACTGGATGTGAAACCTAGCGGCTGTTCCATATAGATATCTTCCTCAAGATATCCATTTAGGAATGCCGTTTTCACGTCCATTTGCCATATTTCATAATCGAAATAGGCTGCAACAGCAAGCAATGTGCGGATGGATTTTAGCATAGCTACCTGGGGAAAAGGTATCCTGATAGTCAATGCCTTCGCGTTGACTATAACCTTTTGCCACCTAGTCTAGCCTTGAATGTCTCCACATTCCCATCTGCACCAATCTTTCTCTTGAAGATCCATTTACACCCAATAGGTACTATACCTTCTGGTGGATCTACCAAGGTCCAGACTTGGTTTGAGTGCATCGAGTCAATTTCTGACTTCATTGCCTCTAAGCCATTTCTCGGAGTCGATATCTGATATCGCCTCGTTGTAGGTTTTGGGATCATCACCACCATGAGCACCATTACCTATGAGGAACATTTCCTCTACATCCTCTGAAATAATACCTAAGTATCTTTCAGGGGGACGGGAAAACTCTTTCCGATCTACGAGGTGGAGGAGGTAGTGTTCTTATTGGCTCAACCTGATTTGGTTCCACTTTGGTCCTTAGCTCGTTCTGCTTGTGAGACTTTCTCATCAAGCTTAATCTGCTTTCCAATGCCGCTATCTTGAATAAACTATTTTTCAAGAAAGATGGCATGTCGACTCACAATCACATTGTGGTCTTCTGGAATGTAGAAATAGTATCCTAATGACTCTTTAGGATATCCTATGAATCGAGCTCTAAAGGACCTAAACTCTAACTTGTCCGCTTGTTGTCTTTTGACATGAGCCGGACAACCCCAAATTCTGAGATGACTCAGACTTGGTTTCTTACCGTGCCATATCTCATACGGTGTGGTAGGAACGGTTTTAGAGGGAACCCTATTCAGTAAATAGATTGAAGTTAACAAACTATGTCCCCAAAGAAAATCTGGGAGGTCTGTGAAGCTCATCATGGATCGAACCATATCCTAATAGAGATCCGATTTCTCCGTTCTGAAACCCCGTTGAGTTGAGGTGTTCCTGGTGGAGTCCATTGAGAGACTATGCCATTTTCCTTGAAGATAGTCTCTAGGAATTCCCGGCTAAGGTATTCACCTCCTCGATCTGATCGAAGAACCTTAATGGGTTTTCCAGTTTGTTTTTCTACTTCATGTCTGAATTCTTTTGAACTTTTCAAAAGCTTCAGACTTATGTCTCATAAGATACACATACCCATACCTAGACAGATCATCGGTAAAGGTAATGAAGTAGACAAAATTGCCTCTAGCCGGCACATCAAATGGGCCGCACACATCAGTATGTACTAGGGCAAGGAGATCTGTGGCCCTCTCCCCATGTCCAACAAAAGGGAGTTTAGTCATTTTGCCTTGAAGACAAGATTCACAAGTTGGATATGACTCAAAAGTCAATGGACTCAATAGCCCATTTTTCTCCAATTTGTTAATCCTATCTTCTGCTATATGACCTAATCTCAGGTGCCATAGATATCTATCGTTTGGACTATCCCTAGGTCATTTTGATCTTATGGCATTCACGTTTTGCTCGATAGTTAAAATAGGTACATCAATATGCAACTGATAAAGACCATTAACAAGGAAACCATTTGCAATTTTATTTCTTTCATAAAGAATGTTACAATGGTCCTTAAGAAAAGGTGATCACATAAGCCTTCTTGTGCTAAGCATGAAACAGAAATCAAATTCCTGCTAGCTGCAGGCACATAATAACAGTCTTTTAAGTACTAAGTCTAAACCAGATGGTAATCGAAGAGGGTATGTTCCCACGGCTACTGCAGCAACTCTTGCTCCATTACCGATGCGTAGGATCATGTCTCCATCCCTCAGCCTCCTGCTATCCTCAAGACCCTGCATAGAAGTGCACAGATGAGCACTAGAACCAGAGTCAAGCACCCAACTGGATGCAGAAGAAATCGTAAGGTTAGACTCAATAACGAGCATACCTCCAGAAGGACCTATTCCTTCTTGTTCTTTAGGGTGGCCAGGTAAGTAGGGCAGTTCCGCTTCCAATGGCCGTCGCTGTTGCAATGGAAATACTTTCCTTTGTCATGGCCTTCTTCTTCAACTCTGCCTTTTTTTTCCTTCCTCTTCCACCTTCTTCTTTTCTTCAGATTTTCTTTCTTTTCTTTTTCCACTTCTTTTTCTTTCCATAAGACTTTCTTTTGGAAGAAGTCCGTTCCATAGCAAGAACTGAGCCTTTAGAACCTTTCATAGAAAGCTCAGCGGTAACCAGCATATTCATCAAGCTCGGCCAAGGAATTTCTGAAGTTTATGCATGTGGTAATTCATGATGAATTGCCCATATGCATCAGTCAAGGATTGCAGAATAATATCATTCTGCATAGATCCAAGTCCTAACTTCACACCGAGCTTCTCAAGCTCTTCCATGTCCTTGATCATTGTCAGACAGTGATCTTGGACTGACTGCCCATCACGCATCTTAGCCTTAAAAAGTCGTTTCGTGACTTGATATTTGGCTGCGCGACTCTGTTCACCAAACATCTCCTGCAGGTGAGCCAACATTTGGCGAGCAGTCCCGATATCTTCATGTTGGCGCTGGAGCTCATCAGACATCGAGCCCAACATGTAGTATCTGGCCTTATTATCTTCGTCAATCCATTTTTCCAGAGACGCTCTCTGTTCAGTGGATGGACGAGCTGGTAAGGTGGGAGGGTCCTGGTCCAAAACATGTGTTAACTTCTCTGAACCCAAAATAATTTTGTAGTTCCTGAGCCAATCTTTATAATTGGGTCCAGTCAGTCTATGTGTGTCTAGGATACGTGCCTAGTGGGTTGGACGCAGATATTTTCTATTTTCTGTAGAGAGTCAAAGATTCTAGTTAGATACTGTAATTTTGACTTGACCAATTTATTTAGGAATTTTATTTTTAAATAAATTAGCTGCCACTATTTTCTTGGATCCCTACACTCCCTCTGTAGAGATGCGAAAATCTCCACGATTAATGATTTCTAGTGGGTGGTGCATGTTAGATATATGTGCCCTAGAAGCCAGAATTGGCTGACACTTGTAATACACTTCTAGGGGCAAAATTGTAATTTTGACTAAAATTAATAAATGGGTTATTTTCTATCACATATGTGTATTTAGTGTCTGTGATACATCCTTTGAGTTAATGGTAATGATAATTCATATTTTCAAGAGTTGAAAATTTAAGACATGAATAATCATTATTAACTCATAAATTGCTCCCGACCATAGGATCATCACGAGGATGGTGATTGATCCGGAAGGTTGGTGTACAATCGCTTCTCTTTAGTAGATGAGTCTTGAGTCTACGGTGTGGAGACACCGGAGCGAGAGTACAGGTACTCGTTAGAGAACGAGGGCACTGAGCGTGACCACCTCGAGTAGTCATTAGGGAGTCTACCTTCTCGTCAATGACTGACTCGATGCTGCAGTAGTGTGTCTGGTTCTTTGACCTGAGATGCATCGGCAGTTCACCTTGAGGGTGTTATAGTTTGACTACACCATTACTCGGTCTCCTAGCCATATGGAACCCTGAGGTGTATGTTGGCTATAGCATGTTCATTGTAGGAACTGGATTGCATCAAGATGGAATCTATCTACCTCGGTGGTAGAGGAGTAGCCCTATGATGATCATGAGAATCAAGTCCAGAAATCCATGGCCATGGTAGAGTGAAATAATAGAAAGAGTTTCTATTTAGATTTTCACATTGGACTCGAATCGAATGATTACATCATATGACAGAGACTAGGGTTTGACGAGTTCACCTTAACCCTAATCTGATCGGGGCTCAAGATAGAAGAACTTAATCACACAGGTAGCTGCACCAAGAGGTTCGCATTCAGCTCTGATGGGTTGCCACCATATACTGCTAGGTGTCACTGGTGGATTTTGGGAGCAATTAGAATGATTTAGATGATCGATCATTCTAGCTGTTCGAATCAGAAGAGTTCTGATCCATCGAAAGGAGTTTCGATGATGTCGATGATAGAGATCATGACATATCCCATTACCATACAGAACTGAACCTAACTGGGTCACACAAACAAGGGTTTGAATCTGGTGATCATCAATTGAACTGATCTAGTTCAATTGATCTGAATGAGATTCAATTAGGTTCAAGGAAATCGTGCTAGCACTCGATTGAACCTAACGTTCTTCTTTTACTATCATAAATAAGTTGTCCTGACTGAGCCAAAGGAGTTTGTGCTCAATCAGAGGCCTTCATATGGTCTGACTGGAGGTTGTCCAAGTCAGAAAAGGTTGTCTTATTTTGTAAGACATTACCTGCCATTTTTGGTCACCTGCCATTTCTTGTTCTTTGACTTTGGTCAAAAGTCTACCTTTGACTGGTCAAACGTTGACCATTGACACTTTGACTTTTGACCACATGTCATGCACCTATTGGAGAGCTGGTGGGGGCCTGTCCCCCTGCCAGAACCTGGCAAGGAGAAGGGCGCACGCCAAGGGTGGCGTGAGCCCAAGTAGGAGGCGCCTAGGAGTCCTTGTTGGACAAGGACTCCATCTCCCTTTTTGGATTCCAATTAGAGTTCTACTAAGAATCCAAGTTTGACTGGTCTTAGGCACCCTCTAAGGAGGAATCCAGGGGTCTCTATTCCCACCAATCAGATTTAGATCTGATTTCACAAAGGGTTGTGATTGGTTGAGAAGAAGAGGAGTTGGATCACAAGAGGTCTATAAATAAGACCCTGCGCCCAACCTCTAATTCCAATGCTATTGAATCACAATTCCCCATGCCCCAAGGCTGCCTCTCCCCTCCTTCTCCATGCCATAGTCTCTTCTCCCCTTGCTCTCCACGTCCAAAAGGGTGTTTTGGACTTTGGTTGGTGCGATTCAGATCAAGAGAAAGGCGATCAAAAGCAAGAAGGCTGCGCTGCTGCAAAAGGACGACTGCAGATCTTCAAAAGAGTTTTGAAGATCCTCCAGATCAGATCCAGATCTGATTTTTGGAGGTGTGATAGAGAAGAAGAGGATCTCCTAGATCCAACCCGAGTGGATACCGGTAGAGGCCAGGCGCTTGCGTGGCTAAGATCCAGAACCTTCCGCTGCAATACAGGATCATCTACAGGGTAATAGGATTACCCAAATCAGGTAAATTAAATTTGATTTAATTTATCTTATTTTATTTTATTTATTAAAATAATAAGAATCAGATCTGAAAATATATCAAGATCTGATTAGATCAAAGAAAAAATTTTTTGAAATATATCTCTTGATCTGATCAGATCTGAACGAACCTGGACCGGGAAATCAGGATTTTCCTTCAACTGGTATCAGAGCCATGGTTCTAAAAATTGTTTAGATCTAATTTTAAATTTATTTTAATTAGAAAATAAAGTGATTTTAGATGTCACATGAGATGTGATCAGATCTGAAATCAAAAAAAAAAAAAATTAAAATTAAATGATTTGGATCTAAGATTAGAAGATATGCATGACTAGTTCTAGAATAGAATAGTTCTATAGAATAGTCTTGCATGTTTTTGATTTAATCTGATTAAATCATATTTTAGATCTTTTATTTACTATTTTTTGATATTATAAGTGTTATAATAACATCTAAAAAATAGCAAATAAAAATTATTTAATTTTAAATATCATATGAGATATGATTGATGCATGTCTAGACTAGTTGTAGAATAGTTCTACATAATTGTCTAGATTAGAATTTATTTTGATTAGATCAATTTAAATCTAATTTTTTAGATTATTATGAGATAATTTAGATCTGAAAATATGCATGATTTGATACATGAGATGTATGCAAAATATGCCATGATTAGATCTAATTTGTATATGAGATATATGATATAGATCTAAAACTGTTTTGTAGTATTGACATGTTCCTGATTAAGGCGTTCCTCTTGGCCGTCCGGATCATAAGAACGAAGAAGGGTTTAAAGGCCCTCTCTTTCCATTCGATGGGGTGTTCTTATGATGTGTAGGGGTGCTGCGTGTTCGTCCTTAATCAGAAACCCAAAACTTACTTTCTGCAAAACCCTAGATCCTGAAACCCTAGGATTTATTGTGCATATTTTGTTTATGAACCCTACTTAATTAAGAATTAAGTTTATGGAATATTAATTAGGTCTAAAATTGAGAATTTCAGATCTAAGACATATTCATAATACTGGGTTCGGGCTTGGGTAGCTCAATTAGGTCTAAGCGGTTGATCAAACCGAATCAAGAGTTGGTTAGATGGGATCAACAATGCTTAAATTGACCAGCCTAATAGGATTAAGTCTGGGTCAAGATCGAGTCACGATCAAGCAAGACCTAATTAGGCTCAGAGGTTAGAGTCTGGATTGTAGGCTAACCCAATTGGTTCTGACTCAACAATTTGGTGTCTAAGGTAAGTTTGGCACAGACGACCGACTGGTTTTTAATTGGAAGCTACTCGACCTGAATGCGTTCTTGTACGAGTTAATGGCATATTCCTTCCACCGGTCTCACTTACCTGGCCATATCTGTTGACACAGTTCTGATCTGAGGTGGTCAATAATCCGAGCTAACCCATGCCACTAGGTTAGTCATAATTGTTATGACTAAGCCAAGTCTAGTTTAATGAGACCTGAATCAATTCTCCCTAAGAAAAGATTAAGTCTGAGGTCTTCCACCATTGTAGATGTGCGGGCCCTTCCCGGGGTTGATTGTTCTCGGCTGGATACAGTGGCTCAGTTGCACCGGGAAGATGCAACCATGTCTATTAGGCATTGGATGCTATGGGCTGGAGGATGAGTTGGGCTCAATATTTCGGATACGGTGAGAGACCTCAATTAGGAACCCAGTCTATGCAAATGGTGGGTCTGACTTAACTAAGGAGTGGATCAATATTTCGGATACGGTGAGATTCATGAATTAGAGACCAAGTTTGGGTGCACCATGATTAGAGAATCATTGAACAAGAGTTGTTCACTCATTGGCTAACCCATCACCAATAACTGTTAGGTGAGGTGATGAGTCAGTTGGTGAGACCGCACCACCCACTAGAAATCATTAATCATGGAGATTTTCGCATCTCTACAGAGGGAGTGTAGGGATCCGAGAAAATAGTGGGAGCTAATTTGTTTAAAAATAAAATCCCTAAACAAATTGGTCAAGTCAAAATTACAGTATCTAACTAGAATCTTTGACTCTCTACAGGAAAATGTCTGCGTCCAACCCACTGGCACGTATCCTAGACACACATAGACTGACTGGACCCAATTATAAAGATTGGCTCAGGAACTACAAAATTAGTTTTGGGTTCAGAGAAGTTAACACATGTTTTGGACCAGGACCCTCCCACCTTACCAGCTCGTCCATCCACTGAACAGAGAGCGTCTCTGGAAAAATGGATTGACGAAGATAATAAGGCCAGATATTACATGTTGGGCTCGATGTCTGATGAGCTCCAGCGCCAACATGAAGATATCGGGACTGCTCGCCAAATGTTGGCTCACCTGCAGGAGATGTTTGGTGAACAGAGTCGCGCAGCCAAATATCAAGTCACGAAATGACTTTTTAAGGCTAAGATGCGTGATGGGCAGTCAGTCCAAGATCACTGTCTGACAATGATCAAGGACATGGAAGAGCTTGAGAAGCTCGGTGTGAAGTTGGACTTGGATCTGCAGAACGATATTATTCTGCAATCCTTGACTGATGCATATGGGCAATTCATCATGAATTACCACATGCATAAACTTCAAAATTCCTTGGCCGAAGTTAATGAATATGCTGGTTACCGCTGAGCTTTCTATGAAAGGTTCTAAAGGCTCAGTTCTTGCTATGGAACGGACTTCTTCCAAAAGAAAGTCTTATGGAAAGAAAAAGAAGTCTGTGAAAAAGCAAAAGGTGGAAGGATCAAAGAAGAAGAAGGCAGAAGCCGAAGAAGAAGGCCGATGGCAAAGGAAAGTGTTTCCATTGCAACAGCGACGGCCATTGGAAGCGGAACTGCCCTACTTACCTGGCCACCCTGAAGAACAAGAAGGAAGGTCCTTCTGGAGGTATGCTCGTTATTGAGTCTAACCTTACGGTTTCTTCTGCATCCAGTTGGGTGCTTGACTCTGGTTCTAGTGCTCATCTGTGCACTTCTATGCAGGGTCTTGAGGATAGCAGGAGGCTGAGGGATGGAGACATGATCCTACGCATCGGTAATGGAGCAAGAGTTGCTGCAGTAGCCGTGGGAACATACCCTCTTCGATTACCATCTGGTTTAGACTTAGTTTTAAAAGACTGTTATTATGTGCCTGCAGCTAGCAGGAATTTGATTTCTGTTTCATGCTTAGCACAAGAAGGTTATGTGATCACCTTCTTTAAGGACCATTGTAACATTCTTTATGAAAGAAATAAAATTGCAAATGGTTTCCTTATTAATGGTCTTTATCAGTTACATATTGATGTACCTATTTTAACTATCGAGCAAAACGTGAATGCCAAACGACCTAGGGATAGTCCAAACGACAGATATCTATGGCACCTGAGATTAGGTCATATAGCAGAAGATAGGATTAACAAATTGGAGAAAAATGGGCTATTGAGTCCATTGACTTTTGAGTCATATCCAACTTGTGAATCTTGTCTTCAAGGCAAAATGACTAAACTCCCTTTTGTTGGACATGGGGAGAGGGCCACAGATCTCCTTGCCCTAGTACATACTGATGTGTGCGGCCCATTTGATGTGCCGGCTAGAGGCAATTTTGTCTACTTCATTACCTTTACCGATGATCTGTCTAGGTATGGGTATGTGTATCTTATGAGACACAAGTCTGAAGCCTTTTGAAAAGTTCAAAGAATTCAGACATGAAGTAGAAAAACAAACTGGAAAAACCCATTAAGGTTCTTCGATCAGATCGAGGAGGTGAATACCTTAGCCGGGAATTCCTAGACTATCTTAAGGAAAATGGCATAGTCTCTCAATGGACTCCACCAGGAACACCTCAACTCAACGGGGTTTCAGAACGGAGAAATCGGACTCTATTGGATATGGTTCGATCCATGATGAGCTTCACAGACCTCCCTGATTTTCTTTGGGGACATTCATTATTAACTTCAATCTATATCTACTGAATAGGGTTCCCTCTAAAACCGTTCCTACCACACCGTATGAGATATGGCACGGTAAGAAACCAAGTCTGAGTCATCTCAGAATTTGGGGTTGTCCGGCTCATGTCAAAAGACAACAAGCGGACAAGTTAGAGTTTAGGTCCTTTAGAGCTCGATTCATAGGATATCCTAAAGAGTCATTAGGATACTATTTCTACATTCCAGAAGACCACAATGTGATTGTGAGTCGACATGCCATATTTCTTGAAAAATAGTTTATTCAAGATAGCGGCATTGGAAAGCAGATTAAGCTTGATGAGAAAGTCTCACAAGCAGAACGAGCTAAGGACCAAGTGGAACCAAATCAGGTTGAGCCAATAAGAACACTACCTCCTCCACCTCGTAGATCGGAAAGAGTTTCCCGTCCCCCTGAAAGATACTTAGGTATTATTTCAGAGGAAGTAGAGGAAATGTTCCTCATAGGTAATGGTGCTCATGGTGATGATCCCAAAACCTACAACGAGGCGATATCAGATATCGACTCCGAGAAATGGCTTAGAGGCAATGAAGTCAGAAATTGACTCGATGCACTCAAACCAAGTCTGGACCTTGGTAGATCCACCAGAAGGTATAGTACCTATTGGGTGTAAATGGATCTTCAAGAGAAAGATTGGTGCAGATGGGAATGTGGAGACATTCAAGGCTAGACTGGTGGCAAAAGGTTATAGTCAACGCGAAGGCATTGACTATCAGGATACCTTTTCCCCAGTAGCTATGCTAAAATCCATCCGCACATTGCTTGCTGTTGCAGCCTATTTCGATTATGAAATATGGCAAATGGACGTGAAAACGGCATTCCTAAATGGATATCTTGAGGAAGATATCTATATGGAACAGCCGCTAGGTTTCACATCCAGTGATACTGATCACAAGGTTTGCAAGCTGCAAAGGTCCATATATGGACTTAAGCAAGCATCTCGGAGCTGGAACACTCGTTTCAATGATGTGATCAAAAAGTTTGGTTTCATCAAAAATGAAGAGGAACCATGTGTTTTCAAAAGGGTCAGTGGGAGCGCTGTTGTCTTCCTCGTATTGTACGTGGATGACATCCTCCTTATTGGGAATGATATTCCCATGTTGACATCAGTCAAGATGTGGTTGTCCAAGGAATTCTCCATGAAAGACCTAGGTGAAGCATCCTTTATTCTAGGAATTAAGGTCTATAGGGATAGACCGAATAGGATGCTAGGACTTTCACAGAAGATGTACATAGAGGAAGTACTAAAGAGGTTTAGTATGGAAAACTCTAAGAGGGGATTAATACCCTTCAGACATGGTATTCATCTTTCCAAGAAGATGTGCCCCAGCACACCTGAGGAAATAGAACGCATGAGCAAGATCCCTTATGCTTCTGCAATAGGGAGCCTCATGTATGCCATGCTATGTACACGACCTGATATAGCCCATGCTGTGAGTGTCACAAGCAGATATCAGTCAAATCCAGGTGAAGAACACTGGACTTCTGTGAAATGTATCCTTAAGTACTTGAGAAGAACTAAGGATATGATGTTGGTCTTTGGTAATGGAGAACTCCAAGTTCAGGGATACACAGACTCGGACTTCATGTCCGATATAGATGATCGAAAGTCGACATCTGGAAGTCTGTTTGTGTGCAATGGTTGCTGTCAGCTGGAAGAGTTCCAAGCAAACGGTGATACTGCAATGCCATCTCATCCGCGATTACCTTGAGAGAAAGGTTACGTTGAGGTCAAGAGAGTCAACTCCACAGATAATGTGGCAGACCCACTTACAAAGCCGTTGGGCCAGCAGAAGATCGAAGCCCACCTTGAGAAGATGGGACTTAGACTTGTAGCCAATTGGCTTTAGGACAAGTGGGAGATTGTTAGATATATGTGCCCTAGAAGCCAGAATTGGCTGACACTTGTAATACACTTCTAGGGGCAAAATTATAATTTTGACTATAATTAATGAAATGGGTTATTTTCTATCACATATGTGTATTTAGTGTCTGTGATACATCCTTTGAGTTAATGGTAATGATAATTCATATTTTCAAGAGTTGAAAATTTAAGACATGAATAATCATTATTAACTCATAAACAGCTCCCGACCATAGGATCATCACGAGGATGGTGATTGATCCGGAAGGTTGGTGTACGATCGCTTCTCTTTAGTAGATGAGTCTTGAGTCTACGGTGTGGAGACACCGGAGCGAGAGTACAGGTACTCGTTAGAGAACGAGGGCACTGAGCGTGACCACCTCGAGTAGTCATTAGGGAGTCTACCTTCTCGTCAATGACTGACTCGATGCTGCAGTAGTGTGTCTGGTTCTTTGACCTGAGATGCATCGGCAGTTCACCTTGAGGGTGTTATAGTTTGACTACACCATTACTCGGTCTCCTAGCCATATGGAACCCTGAGGTGTATGTTGGCTATAGCATGTTCATTGTAGGAACTGGATTGCATCAAGATGGGAATCTATCTACCTCGGTGGTAGAGGAGTAGCCCTATGATGATCATGAGAATCAAGTCCAGAAATCCATGGCCATGGTAGAGTGAAATAATAGAAAGAGTTTCTATTTAGATTTTCACATTGGACTCGAATCGAATGATTACATCATATGACAGAGACTAGGGTTTGACGAGTTCACCTTAACCCTAATCTGATCGGGGCTCAAGATAGAAGAACTTAATCACACAGGTAGCTGCACCAAGAGGTTCGCATTCAGCTCTGATGGGTTGCCACCATATACTGCTAGGTGTCACTGGTGGATTTTGGGAGCAATTAGAATGATTTAGATGATCGATCATTCTAGCTGTTCGAATCAGAAGAGTTCTGATCCATCGAAAGGAGTTTCGATGATGTCTATGATAGAGATCATGACATATCCCATTACCATACAGAACTGAACCTAACTGGGTCACACAAACAAGGGTTTGAATCTGGTGATCATCAATTGAACTGATCTAGTTCAATTGATCTGAATGAGATTCAATTAGGTTCAAGGAAATCGTGCTAGCACTCGATTGAACCTAACGTTCTTCTTTTACTATCATAAATAAGTTGTCCTGACTGAGCCAAAGGAGTTTGTGCTCAATCAGAGGCCTTCATATGGTCTGACTGGAGGTTGTCCAAGTCAGAATAGGTTGTCTTATTTGTAAGACATTACCTGCCATTTTTGGTCACCTGCCATTTCTTGTTCTTTGACTTTGGTCAAAAGTCTACCTTTGACTGGTCAAACGTTGACCATTGACCCTTTGACTTTTGACCACATGTCATGCACCTATTGGAGAGCTGGTGGGGGCCTGTCCCCCTGCCAGAACCTGGCAAGGAGAAGGGCGCACGCCAAGGGTGGCGTGAGCCCAAGTAGGAGGCGCCTAGGAGTCCTTGTTGGACAAGGACTCCACCTCCCTTTTGGATTCCAATCAGAGTTCTACTAAGAATCCAGTTTGACTGGTCTTAGGCGCCCTCTAAGGAGGAATCCAGGGGTCTCTATTCCAACCAATCAGATTTAGATCTGATTTCACAAAGGGTTGTGATTGGTTGAGAGGAAGAGGAGTTGGATCACAAGAGGTCTATAAATAAGACCCTGCGCCCAACCCTAATTCCAATGCTATTAGATACGCCCCAAGGCTGCCTCTCCCCTCCTTCTCCATGCCATAGTCTCTTCTCCTCTTGCTCTCCACGTCCAAAAGGTGTTTTGGACTTAGTTTGGTGCGATTCAGATCAAGGAAAGGCGATCAAAAGCAAGAAGGCTGCGCTGCTGCAAAAGGACGACTGCAGATCTTCAAAAGAGTTTTGAAGATCCTCCAGATCAGATCCAGATCTGATTTTTGGAGGTGTGATAGAGAAGAAGAGGATCTCCAGATCCAACCCGAGTGGATACCGGTAGAGGCCAGGCGCTTGCGTGGCTAAGATCCAGAACCTTCCGCTGCAATCAGGATCATCTACAGGGTAATAGGATTACCCAAATCAGGTAAATTAAATTTGATTTAATTTATCTTATTTTATTTTATTTATTAAAATAATAAGAATCAGATCTGAAACATATCAAGATCTGATTGAGATCAAGAGAAAATTTTTGAAATATATCTCTTGATCTAATCAGATCTGGACGAACCTGGACCGGGAAATCAGGATTTTCCTTCAAAGACTCATCACCTCACCTAACAGTTATTTGATGGGTTAGCCAATGAGTGACAACTCTTATCAATGATTCTCTAATCATGGTGCACCCCTTGGTCTCTAATTCATGAATCTCACCAAATATTGATCCAATCCTTAGTTAAGTCAGACCCACCATTTGCATAGATTGGATTCCTAATTGGGTCTCTCACCATATCCAAAATATTGAGCCCAATCATCCTCCAGCCCATAGCATCCAATGCCTAATAGACATGGTTGCATCTTTTTGGTGCAACTGAACCACTATAATCCAGTTGAGAACAATCAACCCCGGAAAGGGATCCGCATATCTACAATGGTGGAAGACCTTTAGACTTAATTTTTTCTTAGGGAGATTTGATTTAGGTCTCTTTAAAATTGACTTAACATGGTCATAATCATTATGACTAACCTAGTGGCATGGGTTAGGTCGGATTATTAGCCACCTTAGATCAGGACTAAGCCAACAAATATGGCCAGGTAAGTGAGACTGGTGAAATGGATATGCCATTAACTCGACAAGAATGCATTTGAGTCGAGTAGCTTTCAATTAAAAATTAATCGATCGTATCTGCCAAACTTACCTTAGACACCAAATTATTGAGCTAGAACCAATCGAATTAGCCTACATTCTATACTCTAACCAATGAGCCTAATTAGGTCTTAACTTGATCGATCACTCATGTAACTCCACCTTGACCCAGACTTAATCCTATAAGGCTGGTCAATTTAAGCACTCTTGATCTCATTTAACCAACTCTTAATTCAGTTTGATCAACCGCTAGACCTAGTTGAGCTACCCAAGTCTGAACACAATTTTATGAATATGTCTTAGATCTAAAAATTTTTAATTTTAGATCTAATATATTTCATAATCTTAATTCTTAATTAAGTTTAGGGTTCATAAACAAAACATGTAAATAAAATTCTAGGATTTCAGGATCTAGGATTTTGCAGAAAATAAGTTTTGGATTTCTGATTAAGGATGAATGTGCAGCACCCCTACACATCATAAGAACACCCCATCGAATGGGAGGAGAGGGCCTTTAAATCCTACTTTGTTCTTATGACCGGACGGCCAAGGGGAACGCCTTAATCAGAAACATGATAAATCTACAAAACTAATTTAGATCTACATCATATATCATCATATATAAAATTAGATCTAACTTATAAAACATATTTTGCATACATCTCATGTATCATATCATGCATATTTTTCAGATCTAAATTATCTCATAAATATCTAAAAAATTAAAATTTAAATTTGATCATATCAAAATTAAATTTAATTCTAGATAACTTATGTAGAACTATTCTACAACTAGTCTAAACATGCATCTATCATATCTCATATGAACAAAATTAAATAATTTATTTTTTATTTTTTAGATCTATTATAATATTTATAATATTAAAAAATAGTAAATAAATAGATCTAAAAATTATAATTAATTCAAATTAAAATTATGATTATGCTAGACTACACATAGAACTAATTCTATTCCTAGAACTAGTCATGCATCTCATACATCTTAGATCTCTAAGATTATTTAATTTTTTTAATTTTTTGATTTTAGATCTAATCACATCTCATGTGACATCTAAAATCATCTAATTATATTAATTAAAATAAAATTAGATCTAAATTAATTATGAGAACCTGGCTCTGATACCAGTTGAAGGAAAAATCCTGATTTTTCGGTCAGGTTCGTTCAGATCTGATTAGATCAAGAGGATATTTTCAAAAATTTTTTTCTCTTAGATCCAAATCAGATCTGAGACTTTCAGATCTAATTCTTATTATTTCTAATAAAATAAAATAAAAATAAATTAAATCAAATTTAATTTTACCTTGATTTGGGTAATCCTATTACCCTATGATGATCCTGATGATTGCAGCTGAAGGTTCTGGATCTAGCCACGCAAGTGCCTGGCCTCTACCGGTATCCACTCGGGTTGGATCTAGAGATCTTCTTCTTCTCTATCACATCTCCAAAAATTCAGATCTGGATCTGATCTTGGAGGATCTTCAAAACTCTTTTGAAGATCAATCAGTTGTCTCTTGCAGCAGTGCTGCCTTCTTCCTTTTCTATCGCCTTTCTCTTGCTCTGGATCGCACCAAACTGAAGCCCAAAACTTCTTGGATGTGGAGAGGAGAGAGAGGAACTAATGGTGGCATGGAGAAGGAGGGGAGAGGCAGCCTTTGGGCATGGGCAAAGGTAGAACTCTTAAATTCTAGGCGCAGATAGGGTCTTATTTATAGACCCTACTGTGCCATGCAACTGCCACATCATCCCCAACCAATCACACCTCTTTGTGACAATCAGATCTAAATCTGATTGGTGGGATGACATCATCTGATCCAATCAGATGAGAGCCCTCATAAACCTCCTTAGGATGGCGCCTAAGACTGGTCAAAGAGGATTCTTTGGAGCCTCCTAAGTTGGAATCCAATGAAGCAACTGGAGTCCCTGGAGTCCCATCTATATGGGACTCCAGGCGATCCTCATGGGGCACACGCCTCCCTAGGCATGCACCCCTTCTTTCTACTTTTTAGCAGGGGACAAAGCCCCATCTTCTCTCCAATAGGTGCATGACACATGGGTCAGATGTCTAAGTGTCAAAGGTCAACATTTGACCAAAGTCAAAGACAAGAATTTAGCAGGTGACCAAAAATGGTAGGTGTTGTCTCAAATTTATCTCATAAATTAAGACAACCTTTTCTGACTTGGACAAGCTCCAGTCAGACCAAGTAAAGGCCTCTGAGTGAGCCAAACAAACTCCTTTGGCTCAGTCGAGACAACTTTTAATGATAGTTAAAAGGAGAACGTTAGGCTCAATCGATGTGCTAGCACGATTTTCTTGAACCTAATTGAATCTTATTCAAATCAATTGAACTAGGATTAGTTCCAATTGATGATCATCCAGATCAAACCCTTTGTTTGTGTGACCCAGTTAGGTTCAGTTTCTGTATGGTAATGGGATATGTCATGTCATGATCTCTATCATCGACATCATCGAAACTCCTTTCGATGGATCAGAACTCTTCTGATTCGAACAACTAGAATGATCGATCATCTAAATCATTCTAATTGCTCCCAAAATCCACCAGTGACACCTAGCAGTATATGGTGGCAACCCATCAGAGCTAAAAATGCGAACCTCTTGGTGCAGCTACCTGTGTGATTAAGTTCTTCTATCTTGAGCCCCGATCAGATTAGGGTTAAGGTGAACTCGTCAAACCCTAATTTTCATCATATGATGTAATCATTCGATTCAAGTCCAATGTGAAAATCTAAATAGAAACTCTTTCTATTATTTCACTCTGCCATGGCCATGGGCTTCTGGACTTGATTCTCATGATCATCATAGGGCTGCTCCTCTACCACCGAGGTAGATAGATTCCATCTTGATGCAATCCAATTTCTACAATGAACATGCTATAGCCAACATACACCTCAGGATTTCCATATGGCTAGGAGATCGAGTAATGGTGTAGTCAAACTATAACACCCTCAAGGTGAACTGCCGATGCACCTCAGGTCAAAGAACCAGAGACACACCACTGCAGCATCGAGTCAGTCATTGACGAGAAGGTAGACTTCCTAATGACTACTCGAGGTGGTCACGCTCAGTGCCCTCGTTCTCTAACGAGTACCTGTACTCTCGCTCCGATGTGTCTCTACACCGTAGACTCAAGACTCATCTACTAAAAGAAGCGATTCGTACACCAACCTTTCGGATCAATCACCATCCTCATGATGATCCTACGGTCGAAAGCATTTTATGAGTTAATAATGAAAATTCATGTCTTAAATTTTCAACTCTTGAAAATATGAACCGTCATCACCATTAACTCAAAGAATGTATCACAGACACTTTCAAATACACACTATGATAGAAAATAATCCATTTTATTATTTATTATTAAAATTATAATTTTGCCTTTAGATGTGTATTACAAGTGTCAGCCAATTCTGGCTTCTAGGGCACACATATCTAATACAATCCCATCTTGACTCAAGCATGGACTTAACAAGTACTTGACTATACTCAAAAATCTTCCATTACTGAATTAGAAATTCAAATAGTCTAGTACCAAAGTATAGTGAGTTACGTGCAAGTTTTCATGATAATCTCAAATCAGAGGAACACTTATACCTATATCCCCTTGGATAACACTCTTGACAATAGAGTACTCCAGAATGATCATGTTTAGTATAGATTATACCCCACCTGTATGTCATACTAGTATCAATATACTCCTTAGTTATAAGGACAACCAACCTATATGACACACAACGACCTATACTCGATATAATTATTATCCTTATTAATAATGTATCATTTGATCATAAACAAGTTTAAGAACCATGCGATAAATTCTTTTTTATCACTGTAGAACTAGTTCTAAGGACTTTCATCAAAACAATAGTGTTCAATTAAGAAGATGTATAACTTTATAATGAAATATGCCAAATAACTTTTATTAATGAATGATTCATATATATTTAGAAAATGATCTCAATCATCTCCAAGCTAGATGATTGGATTTGGGATACATTTTCCAACAAATAATTCCTATTTTTTTAGAAATAACTAAGGCTCCAAGAGAATCCTAGTTTGATTGGGACTCTTTCTGTCCCTTGCACCCCATATAAACCCCATGCCACCCCTTGCTTTTACATGAGATGTAGGGGATGCGAGACTCGTGATGGTGGGATGTGAGACTCGTGAGGTTGGGGACTTAAGATCCATGAGAATGGGACGTGGGATCTAGAGGAGGGGCTGTAGGATCCAGAAAAGGAGTTAGTCTTTTACTTATTCTTCTTCCTCCTCCTCTTCTTCTCTAAGAGGGTTTGAGAGAAAGAGAAGATTTCTTCAACCATTAATGAAGCGATCTCTACAAGAGAGCTAGCATTCTGGTGAGATCAAGTAGTCTCTGATCAAATCAAAACCTCGGGTGGAAACCTATAGAGATCGGATTCTTGTGCAACTTCAAGAAATCCGGAAGACATCCATGATCATTAGTTCATGGTGAAGAATAACCCAGGTATAAAGATTTTGATTTTTTGAATCTTCTGCATCATATTAAGATCTTGTTGCCTGATTTTAGATTAGATCTGATGCATGTTTTAGATTAAAAAGGGTTTTAGTTTGATTATATTTTTGTTGTGTTAAAATTTTTGGAAGTTAAAAATCTGCATGTATGAAATCATGGCTTTCTAACATATATGATATATTTTAAAGTAGAAAGTTACTTGTCATGGAAACTATGTAGGATTTTAATCATGCCTTTTAAAACTTTTTCAAAAATACATAGCAGAAGACTTAGATTAATCATATTAATCTATTTATGCATGTAAAAAATACCTACATCTAGGACCTTATGACATGATATAAAATATGTAAAAAATCTAAAAAATAAATAACATATAGGTATTCATCATATCAATACCAATCTAGATCTAATCAAGCATCTAATAGAGATAAGATCTCTATACCTATGCGTGGATCGAGAACTCCATGGCTGGTTTCTATGGATGATATTGTTTCTTAGAGTTGCACAAGATGTCCAGCCTCTATAGATTATCCATACGAAGCTCGTACACTGATTGAAGGTTCAATGATCGAAGATCTACGTGGGGTGCTAGCTCCTTACAGATCCCTCCTAATAGTTGATCCTAAATTCTTTTCTTTGGATCTCTTAGACCTTCCAAGGGATGAAGAACCAGAGGAGGACTTAAGAAAGAAACTTGTTGGGGATAAAATGGCTCCCGCCGAAGTCCAATCAGATGTCTGATCTTGGTATAATGCTATCTAGTATAATGATGGTTAAATCCAAACTTCAACTAAGTTGTTTTCCTATTCCAAATGAGTTTTGCAAGATTGGCCTTCAAATCTTGTGCACCAGGCAATCCTCTCAGTGAATCCTCTTAGCTTTTTCTTGATAACTATAGAACTTATCAAAGACATACTAAACTTCGGTCAGACAAACTTGAATAGTAAGTGGAGTCACTATTCGCCTGATTTTGATATCTGGCTCAAAGTAGATAGTAGACCTTCAGCAAGTATCGAACCCCCTCACCATCCGACCTTATCTAGTGGCTGACCTTGAAGGTGGCCAAACTTCTCTACTTCATCATGAGGGCTGCAAATCTTGGCAACTCTATATCAAGGATCTCGGATAGACAAACTTGAGCCAATAAGAGAACCTCGTTACCAAAACGAGTTCGACCTTCAATCTAGAATAAGCAGTAGCCACTTTGCAAGTAGTGAATCTCAGTGCTCCATCCTAGCTTCAAGTTAATTGTGAATATCCATCAAACTTCTTTAAGAGAGCCTAGCCGTAGTCCTTGTTGAAGAACCTACTATCCCTCTTTGACCTCCAGTCTATGAAACCAGAATGCTTACATCCACTCTTGACCAATCTTGAAGGTGGTCGAGCTCCTAGAAGCTCTCAACGATAGCTTTATCATGGTTCAAACTCAGAACCCCATGGTGTGGACACCAGTCAGCATGATTCATTATGGCTTGATTATTGATAGAGCCTTTTATTTTAAGTACTATAATTTGTCGAGTCCTATAATAAATTGAGCCCTTTAAAAATTGAGTTTGATTTATAATTGAGTTAGAGTTAATTATGTAGTTTCATATTCAGTTTTAGTTTCATATTTAGTTCGAGTCAACCAAGTGAAGGAATGCAAGTAAGCCAACTGAAGAAGTTTTCAACCACCTTGAAGACCCATGCCTAGATGTATCTTGAAGACCCATGCCTAGATGTTTGACTTCATCAAAGCATGCATGAAAATGGGAGTTCTTCACAAGAGTTCGAATTTTCACGCGTGCATCGAAATTGAAAGATGCACTCCACCTTGAGTCTTCATGGATAAGCGTGTTCCATCTCCAAATTTAAATGCCATTCTTTTCCAGAGGAATCACACTTACTTTCTATTTGGGTTGTTAGTGTTTTCGTTTAAAAGAGAAATAAAGGGTTTTGTAATCATCAGATATTTTGAGAATAAAAATTCTGTTTCTTCCTTCCTCCCTACGTGCTCTCTTCTTCCTCCTCTCCACCGCCTAATCCCTCTCCTTCTTTCCCTCTCTTCCTTCTCTTCCTCTCTTCCTTCCTTCTCCCTTCTATCTTGCTTTTGAAATCTTCCTCAAGGCTTGAAGATTGAAGGATGAAGAACCCGCAACAATCCGTTCATCCACAGGATTCATTTTTAGTAATCATAATTTTCTATTTTTCCAAATCCCCATCCCCCAATCATGATTGCTGATTTGCTTCTGTTATTACAGGCAATTTTTTACATGCTCAGATCGAATCCTCATGTTCTCGGACAATGGAGGCATTGTCAACAATTGCAGCCTAATTTGATATTTGATTTCTCACTCATCCAGAAATCTTAATCAACATGTTTGTGAGATCTTTTACTTTTTAATATATTTTTGAGTATATCATTATTGTAGAAAGTTAAAATTCTTATTTCTTTGTTAATTAGATCTAAAAGTCTTAATCAAGATATGATGTCCTAATTATGGATGGTTTCTCAATCGTCTATGGTCCGAATCTAGATCTAAGGGCTGTTAAACATGCATCCATATCAATGGTCTTGTTTCAATTTTAGCATAATCATCTCCTTAGTTTTTTGGTTTCCAGGCTATCTATTAATTGTTAATAAATTTTAATGCTTGCCTCCTCTAGATCTGAATCCTCCCACATCAGTTTGGTATTAGAGCATGGTTAGATTAGGGCAAAAGTTTTGCATTTAGTTAGTTTTCTGCATCAAAACCTGCACTAGTACCCTGTGCAGTCCTCAAAGGAACTATGATTCCCATTTCCAAAGATCTTAGAAAATTTTTAAATTTTTTGTGTAGGTTCTAGACTTCATTGTTAAGTAGGTTTTAAATTTCATAGCAATTGAAAACCATTTGATCCTCAAAAACACTTTCAAAAATTCTTACACATCCTGACTTCTGCATCTAAAAACTGTTCAGAAATTTATTTGTGCACTTGTGATTGAAATAAGCTTTCCCATCTAAAGGAGACTCAGAAATTCATGAAATTTGATAATTTGAAAACTAGATTTGATAATGAATATTTTTTTGAGTGAAAATATGGAAAACAGATCTAGGATTGATAGAAGATTTGTTTGTTAGATGAAGGTTAGCACACTGAATTCTGTGATCTGTCCTATTCTGCGCAACCTAAGGAAAAATAGAGTTTTTCACTTATTGAAACATCCAAAAATATCAAGATTTAGTTTTCTAGAATCCTAACTCGATAAGAAATTTATTCATTCTTTAAAAACTGAGAAAACTATCCCTTAAGAATCTTGTTGCAGAACTTCAACCAGAGGATTCTGCGGTCCAAAATAGAATTTCTAGAAGTCTGAAATTTTCTACACTTAGAAATAATTTTAGGTTTGTTTAATCTTCGTATTTTTAGTAAGTTAGTTTCAATTTTTTTTAACTTGATACTATTTATTTCATTTGTAGCTCATGATTTCAGTAACTTAGTTTCAATTTCTAATTTGATAACCTAATTTGTACTATTTTATTTCATTTTGAATCAATATTTGCATCTTGTTTGCATCCTTAAGTTATTCTAAGGATACTTCTATCATAAGATAAGGAAAGGATTTCATCGGCCAAAAAACCACCAACCTCATGTGCATTGACCCAAGCCTAAACTAAAATCAATTAGACATTAAAAAAAGAATAGGGTCAAAATAAGTCAATTTCAGTTGCTACAATGAGTCTTAATACGAGTTTTATCTGCAGTTGATTTCGTAAGCTAGTGTCTAAGGCTAAAGATACACGACAAATGCCTAAATAAATTATGGTTACATAATTCGGACCTTGCGAGAGCAAGGAGAGCCTCCCACATTTCCACCTTTTACCTAGCCAGCCCAAGGATTCGAATGTTATCTATTTGTGCTTCGATTAATTCATAGTGATTAGAGCTTTTAGGTCTAGGAAACCCCTCGAGTTGATTGTGCTGCATGTCTACTTGGTCCGAATCTAGATACCATCCAAAAAACCCAGAGTCAAGTCATGGAATGGATTTTGATTTTGCCACAGTCTTTAAGGATATTACTGAGATGTTAAATGCCATAAGCGGTTCTATCCAAAATTTGAATGTGAGAGTAGGGACCCAAGAAGAAGAAAGGTTGAATGGCTTGGAAGAACATATTAGGAATGCCCCTCCCCTAGTTGACTATCCTAGAGAATGATGTGACTATCCTAGTTTTGATAGAGGTCATAACCAAGTGGTCTGACCCCATTACAATTTTAATGATCAGGATGAGAAAATACTTCAGAGTGTCAAGGTCGAAGCCCCAAGCATTATGGGTCATCTGGACCTCAACCAGTACCTTGACTGAAAGGTGGACATGAATCATTATTTTGAATAGTATGACATGTCTGAGGAGAGAAAAATCAGGTTTGCTAAAATGAGAATTCTAGGTCAAGCCAAATTGTATTGGCATAATATGGAGCGATTAGTCATACATAGGAGACAGGAGCCCATAAGTACCTAGGACGAGATGAAAGAAAAACTTCTTAAAAAATATCTCCCTATCTTCTATCAGCAGCGTATCCTAGATCAATGGCAAAGATTGACCCAGGATAGCAAGACTGTTACTGAGTGCATCACGAAATTCGATGAATACCTTATGCAATGTGGTGTTAGTGAAGACCCTGCTATCACTTTGTCATATTTTATAGTTGGTTTGAGGGATGACATATAGAGAAAATTATTCATGCACGAGGTCTATAGCTTAGAACAAGCTTATCAATTAGCCTAAGATTATGAGAGATTCCAAAGATTGCCGATCACCCGACAACTTGAGTCACATAAACCTGATATTCTAGGTCCTAGACCAATCCTTAATCAGACCCGTAGACCTGGCTATAATCAAATCCCAATCAATCGTTGCCCACCTATTAGTCCCCCACTGAGAAAAGATGATAAAGGCAAAGGAGCCTTTGTAGAAAACCCAAGAGGAAGTACTTCAGAAATCCAATGCTTCAAATGCAACGGGTTAGGTCACATTGATAGTTAGTGCCCATCTCGAGCTCTACATATTGGATAGCTTGAAGAAGAGAACCTCGAAAACCTTCTAAGAGATGAAGAAGTATATATAGTAGACACTGAGTTAGCTGAAGCTTATGAGGAACCTAGAACATTGAAAGAAATTAACTTTGAAGAAAGAATGGGTGTAGTAAGATGCATTTTAGTCCAACCAAAAGAAAGTAAAGATTGGCATAGGACTACTATTTTTCACACCTTCATAGATCAGAAAAATAAAGTATGCAAGATCATCATTGATAGTGGTAGTTGCATCAATGCTATTTCAATTGGTGCCATATCAAAACTTGGTCTGATGTCCGTAGATCACCCAAACCCATACAAGGTAGCCCAGATAGATGCATCGTCCATCCCAGTTAGACACCATTGTTTGGTCCCCATTAAATTTCAGTCTTACCAAGAGAATGTATGGTGTGATGTTATGCCCATGAATGTAGGAAGCATAATCCTAAGAAGGCCTTGGCTGTTCAATCAAGATGCTGTGCTTCATGGTCGATCCAACTCATTTACATTCATGAACAGAGGCAAGAAAATTATAATTTACCCTTCATCCCCTAGGAATGTAAAGAGAAATGAACCTTTAGAGTCCAAAGAAGAAAAACTAAACAAGAGCTTACATTTAATCAGTGCAAAAGAATTTAAAAAAGATTTGAGAGAAAGCTCTTTTATTTGGATTCTAACTATTAAGGAAGTTAACAAGAAGGACACAAGTCATTACCCCTAAGAGATAGCAAATACCCTTGATGACTATAAAGATGTTTTCCCTAAGGATCTTTCAGATCACTTGCCATCCATGAGGAATATCCAACATGCAATAGATCTTGTTCCAGGAGCTACCCTACCCAATCTGCCTCACTATCACCTTAATCCCACTGAGCACGCTGAGCTGAAACGTCAAGTAGAAGAACTTCTTAGGAAGAAATTTGTTAGAGAAAGTCTAAGTCCTTGTGCGGTACCCATCCTTTTGACTCCCAAAAAGGATGGAACTTGGAGAATGTGTGTAGACAATATGGCAATTAACGAAATAATGATAAGGTATCGATTTTCGATTCTTCGACTAGATGATATGTTGGATATGATTGCTGTATCTAATATGTATTCCAAAATTGATCTAAAATGTGGATATCACGAAGTGCGAATTAGGTCCAAAGATGAATAGAAAATAGCTTTCAAAACTAAAGATGGTCCATACAAATGGTTGGTCATGCCGTTCGACTTGTCTAATGCCCCTAGCACGATTATAAGACTCATGACTCAAGTACTATGATCATTTATGGGTGCATTTATAGTCATGTATTTTGACAAAATTCTCATCTATAGCAAGACTAAGGAAGACCATTTAGAACATCTCCATCAAGTATTGCAAACTCTTAGAGCCAAAAGCCTATTTGCAAATTTCAAGAAATATGACTTCATGACCACACGTGTTGTTTTCTTAGATTTCATTATGACCCTCGATGGTATGTCCATGGATCCTAAATAGGTTTGTGCAATTAAAGAATGGCCTGTACCATAAAACATTCACGATGTTAGAAATTTTCATGGTTTAGCAGCCTTTTATCAAAGATTCATTAAGGGGTTTAGTACAATTGTGGCTTCCATTATGGATTGTATCAAAAGAAAAAGCCTTTGAATGGAACAAGGCTGCTAATTGAGCTTTTTATGAAATTAAGGATTGTATGACTAGTGCTCCTGTATTGCATCTGTCAGATTTTTCTAAGATTTTTGAAGTTGCCTGTGATGCATCCGGAGTTGGAATTGGTAGAGACCTTAGTCAAGAAGGACATCCTATGGCCTTTTTTAGTGAAAAACTAAATGACACTAAGCCTAGGTATTCCACCTATGATAAGGAGTTCTATGCAGTGGTCCAAGTTCTTAGATTTTGGAGGCACTATTTGCTTCCCCAAGAATTTATCCTATATTTTGACCACGAAGCTCTTAGGTTTCTTAATTCTCAAAGAAAGCAAAATCCTAGACATGAAAAATGGATTGAGTTCCTTCAGTCATACACCTTTGTATTGAAACACCATGCCGAAGTTGATAACCATGCTACTGATGCATTCTCTCATAGGGTTGACCTTCTATTGGCAATGAGTGTTAAGATCACTAGCATTGAGAAATTAAAAGAGGATTACAATAACTGTCTAGAGTTTGAAAAAATTGTGTCTTCACTTCGATAAGGTTCGTCAAGAGAAATTAGTGAATATACCTTCCAAGATGGATATTATTTCAAAAATAATACGCTGTGTATCTCATGTACCTCTATCCATGATTTTTTGATATGGGAATTGCATGCAAGTGGTTTGTGTGGTCATTTCGGAAGGACCAAAATCATAGAATCCATAGAACACCAATTTTATTGGTCAAGTTTGAAATGAGATGTAGCCAAAATTATTGCCCAATGTCGAACTTGTGTTGTAGCTAAATAATGTAGATAAAATACTGGCTTATACACTCCACTACCTATTCCTGATTTTCCATGGAAAGATGTGAGCATAGATTTTGTTTTAGGATTGCCATGTAGAAACAAAAAGAATGACTCTATTTGTGTGGTAGTGGATTGGTTTTCAAAAATGGCCAATTTTCTTTCCTGTTCTAAAGCCTCCAATGCCTCTAGAATTGCTCGTCTTTACTTTGATGGAGTTGTCTAACTACATGGATTACCTAAATCAATTATGTCTGATAGGGACGTTAGGTTTGTTAGCTATTTTTGAAAGACTTTATGGCACTTAATGGGGATGAAATTGAAATTTTCATCAGCATATCACCCCCAGACTGATGGTCCAACTAAAGTGGTAAATAGAAGTTTAGTGAATTTGCCTCGATGTCTAGTTGGTGAAAATATGAGAAATTGGGACATGCTGTTACCTAGAGCTGAATTTGCATACAATAGTTCTGTTAATAGGACTATTGGCATGAGTCCCTTTGAGGTTGTATATGGCTATCACCCTAGAAGACTAGTTGACCTCATTCCTATACCCTTGCATACTAGGACATCTAAGACAGCAGAATCATTTGCACAACATGCTAGGAGTTTGCAAGGAGAAATAATAAAGAAAATTAATGTTAACAATCAAATTTACAAGCAATTAGTAGATTCACACCAACGAGCCCATGATTTTGCTGAAGGTGATTATGTTATGATTTGGCTTAGGCCAGAATGGTTTTCTTCTGGAACCATCACAAAATTACATGCTTGTGGAGCAAGCCCCTTTAGGATCTTAAAGAAAATCGGACTAAATGCATATATTATAGATTTACGGTTTGATTATGGCATCAACTCTACTTTTAATGTTTTAGATCTAGTTAAATATAAAGAACTAGTAACGATACCCAGTGATCCGTTTGAGCCTATCCCATTAATTGAGAGTGAACCCCAACCCGAGTGTCCATAGCCAAAATTTTCCAAAAAGCACGAAGGTATTGAAAGAATTCTGGATGAGCAGGTAATTTCTACCAGGAGGAAAGGATATCAAAGGTACGTGGCTCATTGACAAGGCTGACATAAGTTCGAGGAGACATCAATAACCCTGGAAGAGCTACAAAGAATTGATCTTGATCTACTTGAACACTATCAGAGCCGAGGCGGTCTTTATTTGATAGAGGCAAATTCTCTTCAGTCCAGAAGAATTGGTGTGGACACCAGTCACAGTGATTCATCATGGCTTGATTGTGGATAAAGCCTTTTATTTTGAGTCTTGTAATTTATCGAGTCCTGTAATAAATTAAGTTCTTTAAAAATTGAGTTTGATTTATAATAGAGTTAGAGCCAATTATTTTGTTTCATATTCAGTTTTAGTTTCATGTTTAGTTCGAGCCAACCAAGTAAAGGAATGCAAGTAAGCTAATTAAAAGAGTTTTCAACCACCTTGAAGACCCACACCTAGATGTATATTGAAGACCCATGCCCAGATGTTTGACTTCTTCAAAGCATATGATCTCAGAAGTGGCACTCCCAAGTCTTAGAAACATGAGAAGATAGGTCATGAAAAGATGGGAGCGAGCCGGAAGAAGAATTACTCTCAATAGTAAAGTTCAAAAATTGGGTCAGCTCAGTCCAGGATTGGATCGACTAGATCTTAGAGAAAAATTTAGATAGAAAGTAGCATTTTTGGGCTATTGGCATGGTACATAACTAGGTCGGCTCAGTCTGAAACTAAGCCAACCCAGTCGTAGGTTAGTTGGCTCAGTCTGAAACTGGGCCGGCTCAATTTTTGTGAGTTATTATTTTGTGTACATGGATTGTTTGGATTTGAAAAATTTTTCTATGAGCTTGGGCTTGACCCTTTGTAATGTATATATACTGAAAATAGGTCAAGGTTGTAAGAGTGCTGAAATATACTGAATAAAAGCTCTTTTCTTCCGAAAATCTCTTCTTCTTTATTCCTTGATTTATTCGATCGTGCTTCCATATTAATCTTTGAAAAGTACTTCATTGTTGCTTGGCTAATCATTGAAGGCCATGCCGATCCATGTGGGAAGAGTGCATATTTCTAACATTTGGTATCAGAGTGGTGTTGCATGAAAGAAAGGAAGACACCTAGGGTTTACTACATCCAGGATCTATTGCATCAGGTTTTATCCTAAAAACTTCTAGTTTGCTTCGTGGTTGTCTCTAGATTAAGGTGGAGATTGTTTACATGAAAGAACGGTGATACAGAAGTTTGAAAAGAGGATCTAGGGCTAGTTAGATCTTCTTTGAAGGATAGTTTTGCTGGTGTGTGAGATTGTGAAGGATGTTAGGGATCTATTTTTGACTTGTTTGAAGTCATGGGATCAAATAGATTCAAGGTGGATTTTGAGAAGTTCGATGGTAAGAAAAACTTTACTCTATGGCAGCAAAGAGTAAAGAACTTATTGGTTCAATAGAGGATCTACAAGGTCTTGACAAAAGAAAGGATAGAAAAGATCAGTACTGAAAATTGGGAAGAGTTGAAGGAAATTGCTTTTAGCATAACCTGGATGTGATTGGCCGATTAGATTTTGCCCGAGGTTTGCACAAAGACTATGGCAAAGGGGCTCTGGGAGAGACTAGAGAACAAATACATAGGGAAGAACATGACAAATAAGCTATGGTTGAAGAAATAGCTATATAGTCTGAGGATGCCCGAAGGTAGAGATCTTGTTGCACATATCCAAAGGTTCAATCAAGTGTGTTCTGAGGTGATGAGTTTAGATGTAAAGATCGATGAGGAGGATCGATCATTGCTGCTATTATGTTCTCTTCCAGATTCGTATGATGGTCTCATAACAACTTTAGTTTATGGTAAGAAGATCCTAAACTTTAAAGAGGTTGTTGGTGTGCTTAGATCAAATAAGCAAAGAAAGAAGATCTGCAAGGGAGACCAAAAGTCTGAGATCTTGGCTGTGAATGAAAGATAGGGAAGATCAAAGAAGAAGACAAGAGGAAAATCTAAGGGCAGGTCAAAATCTCACGATCAGAGGAAGATGACATTAAAATGTTATAAATGTCATCGGTCTAGACACCTGAGGAGAGATTGCCCCTTTTGAGATCAAAAAAAGAAAAGGCCAGCAAGGGAGATGATACAGCTTTTTTGAGCAATGGAGAAGATCTGCTAGTTGTATCAGATGGATCCACAGAGTGTGATACTATATGGATATTAGATTCAGCATGCTCGCACCATTATACTTCTCACTAAGAGTGGTTTGCTACCTACCAGAAGGTCGATGGTGAAAGTGTCAGTCTTGGCGATGATCACCCATGCAAAGTAGCTAGATTTGGCTCTATCAGGATGAGGATGTACGATGGGATCATTCATACATTATCAAATATCTGGCATGTATCGGAGTTGAAAAGAATTTGATTTTTTTGGTCTATTTAGAGGAGCAGGATTATGCTTTTAGTAGCCAGACTGGGAGTGGATGTTTGAAAATTTTCAAGAAAGCTTTGGTGGTGATGAGAGGTAGAGGATTGAGCAACAATCTTTAAAGAATTAAAGGCTCAGTGGTAAATGATAGCACAAAGGTGCTAGCAGCGGCACAGAAGGAGCAGATTTTATATTGACTGTGGTACTATCAGATGGATCATCTGAGTGATCATGGGCTCACAGAACTAAGTAGAAGAGGTATGATCCCAGCCCTGAAGAAGGAAAGCATAGATCTTTGTGAGCCGTGTATCTTTGGCAAACACTATAGGATGAAGTTTGCCAGAAGTACCAAGCACAGTGAGGGAGTGCTAGATTTAGTGCACTTGGATGTGTGGGGACTAGCTCCTGTATCAGCTAGAGGTGGGGCAAAATACTTTGTTACTTTCATTGATGATTTCATAAGGAAGGTGTGGGTTTATCTGATTAGAGAAAAATCAGAGATATTTGCTCGGTTCAAAGCCTAGAGAGCTGAAGTAGAGAAGGAGTCAGGAAGATAGGTAAAGTGTCTAAGGTTGGAAAATGGAGGGAAGTATATTAGCCTGGAGTTCAGGAGGTACTATGAGGAAAATGCCATTAAACGTCATTACACGGCGAGGATGACTCCCTAGCAAAATGGTGTCGTGGAGAGGATGAATCGAACACTGACTGAGAAAGCATGAAGTTTGAGGCTACAGACATCACTCCCAATGTCCTTTTGGGGTGATGCTCTAACTTTTTCTTATTTTCTTATGAATAGGTCCCCTCGTTATAAGCTAAATGGAGGCATTCCAGAAGAGGTCTAGAGTGGAAAGAAGATGGAGCTTGGCCACTTGAAAGTCTTTGGTTGCACAGCCTATGCACATGTGGAGGCAATCGAGAGGAGCAAATTGGATCCAAAATCTCAAAAGATGATATTTATAGGATATCCAAGAGGAGTCAAGGGGTACCTACTGTGGTACTCTCAAGCACAGAAGTCAGCGATTAGCAGGGACGTTATCTTTGATAAGAAGAGCATCTTGAGGAGGTCTGAGATAGATGAAACTGAAAAAATAAAGGTGAACAGCAGTGGCCAGTTAGAGAATGATGGCATGTAGGTTACATCCACTTATAGGAGTATTCATGTTGAGGTGGAGTTGGGCAGAAAAGTATTATCTCAGATTGAAAATTAGCATGGAGGGTCGATAGTTCAGACAAATGTGCAGGAGCAGCCACAAACATCAGGCAAAGATGTGCCAGTGGGAGTGGCTTTGCACAAGCCCCAGCTTACTATTAGGAGACTGATCAGATATGGCATTGATGAGGTTATCTCCTACGCACTCATCACTGCTAATGGAGATCTAGAGAATTATGCAGAGGCCATGGAGAGTGAGGATCATGATTCATGGATGCAGGCCATAATGGAGGAGATGGAATCACTTGAGAAGAATCAGATATGGCAGTTGGTGGATCTTCCAGAGGCTGCTCGACTTATTAGCTCAAAGTGGGTGTTCATAAAGAAAGAAGCACCTTTAGAACAAGGTGGAGTCAGATTCCAAGCAAGGCTCGTAGCAAAGGGATACTCACAAAGGAAAGAAATTGATTACATAGAAATTTTCTCTCTTATGGTGCGTCATACATCTATTCGAGTTTTGTTGTCACTGGTGGCACAGCATAACATGGAATTGGAATAGATGGACATGAAGATGACCTTCCTTCATTAGACATTGGAGGAAAGAATCTACATGAAGTAGCTAGATGGTTTCATGGAGATGGGACAGGAAGAAAAGGTGTGTTTACTTCGAAAGTCTTTGTATGGCTTGAAATGATCCCCTCGTCAGTGGTATCGAAGGTTTGATAGTTTTGCCTTGAGCCTTGGTTTCAGCAGATGTGAACATGATTGTTGTGTCTACGTCAAGGATGTAGATGAGGAGGATGCCCTGTACATGTTATTGTATGTAGATGATATGCTCATAGCTAGTAGAAACATGGATGTTGTGAAAATGTTGAAAAGGGCATTATCATCTGAATTTGAGATTTGGGTCTAGCTGAGAAAATCTTTGGAATGGAGATTTGCATAGATAGGTGCAAAGGAGTGCTCCATTTGTCATAAGAAAAGTAAGTCTAGAAGGTTCTAAAGAGGTTTGGGATGGAGAAGGCCAAACCTGCAGAGATGCCATTGTTGAGCCATATGTCTCTCTCCAAGTTACAGTGCCCCCAGTTAGAAGAGGAGAGAGAGTACATGGAATGAGTCCCTTATGCAAATGCTGTAGGCAATGTGATGTACACTATGGTGTGCTGTAGACTAGATATAGTACATTTTTGAAATGGATATTAAGATATCTACGTGGAACAAGGGATTATGGTTTGATGTTTGGTAGGCAGCTGGGAGAATTTGGAGAACAATATGTGAAGATGTATGAAGGTTCAGGTCCTCTGGAAGGATTTATTGATGCAAATTATGATGGTGATCATAATACAAGGAGGTCTACTATTAGATACCTCTTCTGCGTATATGGTGGACTGGTGTCTTAGAGATCAACCCTTCAGCCAATCATTGCCTTGTCTACCATAGAGGATGAGTACATTAGGATAACGGAGAAAGAAAGTCCTTTAGCTTAGGAGGCTGATTGATGAGTTAGGGGTGGAGTAGAGCAAGGTTATACTATTCAGTGATAGTCAGAGTGCTCTATTATTGGCATAGAATTCAGTCTATTATGCACGCACAAAGCATATAGACGTGAGGTACCATAGGATCAGAGAGCTAGTGGTGGAAGGTGAAGTGAAACTGATGAAGATCCATACCAAGGAAAATCAATCTGATGCACTCACGAAGGTACTCCCCAGAGACAGCTTTCAGAGATGTGTGGCATGGATGGGTTTGTTGAGAAGAGATGAGTTCACAAGGACTTTGAAGCACCGAGGTGAAGAATGTGATCTCAAAAGTGGCACTCCTAAGTCTTGAAAACATGAAAAGACAGGTCATGGGAAGACAGGAGCGAGCCAGAAGAAGAATCTGTCTCAATAGTAAAGTTCAGAAACTGGACCGGCTCATTCTGAGATTGAGCCGACTCAGTTGGGAATTGGATTGGCTCAGTCCAGGACTAGGTTGGCTAGGTTTCAAAAAAAAATTTAGATAGAAAGCAACATTTTTGAGCTATTGGCATGGTACACAACTGGGTCGGCTCAATCTGGGACTGAGCCAACCCAGTCGCAGGTTAGTCGGCTCAGTTTTCGTGGGTTATTATTTTATGTACATGGGTTGTTTGTATTTGGAAAGTTTTTCTATAAGCTTAGGGTTGATTCTTTGTAAAGTATATATACTAAAAATAGGTCAAGATTGTAAGAGTACTGAAATATACTGAATAAAAGCTTTTTTCTTTCGAAAATCTCTTCTTCTCTTCTTTTCTATTCCTTGATTTATTTGATCGTGCTTCCACAGAAATCTCTAAGAAGTACTTCCTTGTTGCTTGGCTAATCACTAGTGGCTATGCTGATCCATGTGGGAAGAGTGCATATTCCCAACAAAGCATGCATGAAAATGGGAGTTCTTCACGAGAGTTGGAATTTTCGCATGCATAGAAATTGAAAGATGCACTCCATCTTGAGTCTTCATGGATAGGCGCATTCCATCTCCAAATTTAAACGCCATCCTTATTAAGAGGAATCACACCTACTTTCTGTTTGGGTTGTTAGTGTTTTCTTTTAAAAGAGAAATAAAGGGTCTTGTAATCATTGGATGTTTTAAGAATAAAAATTATGTTTCTTCCTTCCTCCCTACATTCTCTCTTCTTCCTCCCTTTCCACTGACTAGTCCCTCTCCTTCTTTTCCTCTCTTCCTTCTCTTCCTCTCTTCCTTCCTTCTCCCTTCTTTCTCGCTTCTGAAATCTCCCTCAAGGCTTGAAGATTGAAGGATGAAGAACCCGCAGCAATCCATTCATCCATAGGATTCATTTTCAACAATCATAATTTCCTATATTTCCAAATCCCCATCCCCCTATCATGATTACTGATTTACTTGTATTATTATAGGCAATTCTTCGTATGCTTAGGTCGAATCCCCATGTTCTCAGACAGTAGAGACATTGTCAACAACTATGGCCTGATTTGATGTTTGATTTCTCTCTCATCCAAAAATCTTAATCGATGTATTTGTGAGATCTTTTACTTCAAAATATATTTCTTAGTAGATCATCATTGTAGAAAGTTAAAATCCTTATTTCTTTATTAATTAGATCTGAAAGTCTTAATCGTGATCTGATGCCCTAATCATGGATGGTTTCTTAATCATCTACGGTCTGAATCTAGATCTAAGTGCTATTCAACATGCATGCATATCAATGATCTTTTTCCGATTTTAGCATAATCATCTCCTTAGATTTTTGCTTTGTGGGCTATCTATTAATTGTTAATGAATTTGAATGCTTGCCTCCTCTAGATCTAAATCATCCCACATCACCCCATAGTGAACCCACCACCATCAATGCAAAGGCTGATGATGAATGCTAATCTATAGCTATGACAAGTGCACCAATCGATCAAGTAATAAAGTAAATGAGTAGAGTATCATCCCAAGAGGATTGGAAAATAAGTACTGAAAAGCTCTTTCCTATGCTTTATTTAGAAGATCGATTTATGAGAATAAGAAATTAAAGAATAAAATAAAAAAATAATTAAAAATTTTAAGGAAATAGAGAGAATGTAATTATTAGGATTTTAAATTAAAGAGCAATGGGTTACTAAGACAATCAGTTCACCAACTCAGTCAATACAATATTTAGGTTATTAGATTAATTTTATTTTATGTGATGGTGGAGTCTCCTAGTTTATTCACTACCTTTTAATCCAGACGTAGCAAAACTATCAATATTTATTAATTACCTTTTATTCTGGGTATAATTTAAATAAATATTAATGCATTAAGTTTTATGAAATTCTCTAATTAAAATACGCTGCATCCAAAGTGCACTAAAATTTTTGCATGCATATGAATTCTAATTTGATTTATAATACAAGATATATAATCAAGAAGCAATAACATAGATGTACTTGGTCCATAACATCTATGATCATCAGGTCAATTAGAAGATGGCCAGTAATCTAAAAGTATTAAGATCAGATTTATATATTCCTCATGAATAAAATTTAAAATTAAAAATAAATCATACTAAATATTGCATCAAAAGAGTGGCTACACTTAGCCTTAGTAAAAGAAAATTTAGTTTATGATAACAAGTTCAAAAATAGCAAATAAAATGAAAAGCATGAAGAAATTAGACTGTTTAATTGCTGAAATTGGTTGTCCATTGCTTTTGGAGTAGAAAACTTGATGAAGAAGAAGAGAAGCTCCTTAATCAATGTTCTGATTGTCGAAAGAAGAAAAGAAAAAAAAATTAAAAGCTCTTTCTTTTCTCTCTCTCAAAAATCTCTATTCAAAACTCTCTCTGCCTCTCTCTTCTCTTTCTGCTTCTCTCTTCTCTCTCTATCTCTCTATGCCTCTCTCTTTTTTCTTCCTTCTTTTCTTTTTATGATAACAACAGGTAGCCCTCCTTTTTATAGGCTAAGGGTGGATTTTCGAAAGAAATCCAAACTAAATTGGGTCTAAAACTCTTAACATAAGTTAAATTAAAACCTTGGAAAATTCTGGCCTTCAGATCAGCATCCAATGGATCAAAAATTGCTTAGAAATCCTTTAAAATATCCTAGATCAAGTAGGAATTTATGGCAACCATTGGACCAGTCTTTGGATTGAATCTGGACCATCAGATCGTGCATAAGAAAGCTTCAGATTCTTAGTTATAAGTCAGGATGAATCTCAACCATTGGATCTTGATCGAAAGCTGCATCTGCCATTCATCAGCGCATAACTATCAGCCATTCGATCAAATTCTAGTGAAAGGCATTCGTTGGATTAGGTAGAATTCTCAAATTGCCATCTATAGATAATTTGCAAGCCCGGTGTTGCATGGACCGCCACTTTCTTCAGCCAATCGGAGCATGCTTCTCCATGTGAATCCTCAAAATGCCCGCCAAACAGTTACCATGCACCGCAAAAAATGCTGACGTCAGCTTGGCATCAGCATTGCGTTAGTGGGTGGTTTGCTAGGTGTGGTCAGATCGGGCGGTCTGTTGAGCCAATTTTTTCTAAACCGATTTGAATCGGATCAATTTTTTTTTTTTGGAATTCAATTTTGGGCTCATTTAAAGTCCATTTTGCCTAAAATTTATTTCATCTAAACCAAAAAAATAAGATCTTCATATTGATGGTCTTCTTTCCTACATAAGATTAACAAAGTATCAATTTTTAAAAAAATAAATTAATTTATTTTATAATTTAATACTTTTATTAGTATATTTTTACCACTTATCATACCTCCCAACTTAGTCATTGCTAGTTTCTTAGCAATGTTTTATTTAATACCATATTTCAATAAGATTATCCATCACAAAGATAAAATCTAGGACTAAAGGTCAAAAAGTTTAGAAAATACTGCTAACTAAGCATTGAGCTTCAGAAGCAAATTTTTCAGTCAATACAATTAAAAACTTTCTTAGAGTACATCAAAGATCTACAGCACTTATGTTCATGATGACTAACTTTAGCATTTCAGTATTAAATTAAAAGAACAAAAGTATCCTTCTCTTATCACCTATTTTGGTCAATTTTTTATACATTCTCAATTTTATACTCATGAATTAAGGTAGCTTTCACACTACCTTCTTTTTTTTTTTTTTACTGTGCTGAGCATCCTGGCCTTTCCTTCACCATTTTATGTGAATTTTCACACTTGACCTAGGTGCAGAGACCTAGTTACTAGGCTTTGGGCAATCCACATATACTCTATCTTTTGCACTTTATTTTTAGGCAGGTAGCTCTTTCCTTAAATTCAAGTTTCTTTGATTAGAATGTATATTAATTACCAATTTTTAGTGATAATTGAATCCTCAGTTGGCCTTATAATCAATACCTACTTTGCCTTGTTAGTGTGCATGTGCAATTAGAAGTGCTAATAGTCTTTTAATGACCTAAGTAGGCTGCTAAAAGTTCGACCAACTAATCTACTTCTTTAACTCGTTACATTCATTAGTAGCAAATAACTTCTATCTTTTATCACTTATCCTAATCTATCTTGCTCAAGATTTTCTTCTTGACACATGATTTTTTTTTTTATCCCCCAACTTATTCTACATTGTCTTAATAGGAGAAAGAAAAATAAAGGGTGCAATAAAGGATAGGAAAGGAATACACCTAATTTGGTTCAGTCTGGTTCTTTGGAAGCTTTGAAATTTTGCTTGAGCTTCTCATTGATTTTTTTCTGCAAAATTGAAAATACACACCAAAGCAGTAAAAGAGCAACAACAAATTACTAGAAAAATAAAAGAAAAGAAAAATGATCAAAACTAAAAAGAAAAGAAACAACCTATCTAGTAGTTCTGATTTATAGTCTTCAGCTTGACTTTCTTTGAGTTCTAAAGTTGAATCAATCCGGTGCCACTTCAATTGGAATACTTTCATGTTTATTTGGTCGAGCCCTCCTCTTTCAATTTGACATTGCTAGCTTTTATAGTCTCAAACCATATTTTCTACAGAATTCTCATATAATGGAATTGTCAATAATATTCAATTAGAAAATAAGTTTGATTATCATCAAGATGTTTAGTATCTTTGAAAACATTAAAAGTAACTTGTTTGTCTTGGACTCTAAGAATTAATTTTTCCTTGTTGAACATCTATTAAAGCTCCTTCCAGTAGCTAAAAAGGGTCTCCCTAAAATAAGGGGTACATCATAATCTTCTTTCCATATCAAGAACAATAAAATCAACAGAAAAAATAAACTTGTTTACCTTTACCAAGACATCCTCCACTATACCTCTTGGATATTTAATGGATCTGTCGGCTAATTGAAGAGTAATAGTGGTAGGCTTTGGTTCTCCTAGACCCAGCTTTCTGAAAATAGAAAAAGGCATGAGATTAATACTTGCTCCTAAATCACATAAAACTTTATCAAAACTACAATCACCAATAATGCAAGGGATAGTAAAACTTCCTGAATCTTTTAGCTTCTATGGTAATTTATTTTGAAGTATTGCTGAGCATTCTTCATTCAAATTTATTCTCTCATGCTCCTTCAGCTTTTTCTTATTTGTTAGGATTTCTTTGAGAAACTTGGCATACCTGGGCATTTGAGTGATAGCATCTACAAAAAAAATATTAATATGTAAATTCTTTAAAATTTAAAAAAAATTAAAAAATTCCTTGTCTGGATCCTATATTTATCTCTCTGGGAATGGTGGTAGCGGCACGTAGGGCTTCACATTTGGATCGGCAAACTGTATACCTAGAGACCATCCATCTACTGGTTATTTTGGTGACTGATGAATTTTTATTGATGGTTCCTTATTTATAGTTGGCTCTTCAGTCTCTTTCTTCTGATGTGGCTACTCCAGCTTTGTATCACTTCTTAGAGTGATAGAATTGACTTTCTCCCTTGGATTGGTCTCCATGTTGCTGGGCAAGGATCCCTGAGGTCTTTCAGAGATTACCTTTGCCATTTGACCTATTTGCATCTCTAAGTTTCGAATTGCTGCTGCTTGGTCCTACCTAAGTTTGGCTTCCAAATTTTTTATAGTTGCTTCTTGGTTTTGCAAAAATTTGATCATCAGCTCCTCCATGTTAGACTTCTTTTTAGGTACTTGGAACCCTGGGGGTGGCTGTTGTGCTGCATTTTGATTGCTCCATGAGAAATTTGGGTGCTGCCTTAATCCTTGATTGTATGTGTTGGAGTAGGGATTATTTTGTTGTGGCCTAAAAAAATTATCAACATAATTAGCTGTATCAGTTGCTTTAGCAAAAGGATTACCTATCTGGCAATTGTTTGTACCATGTCCTCCTCCATACAGGTCATAAGTGATGCTCTGAACATGCATAGTTATTTCCTTCAAGTTATTGATTTCGGCTCTAAGGGCTGTAATTTTAGCTAGTAAGATTGGCATGCAATCTACTCCCTGCACAGTTGCTGGTCTTTTCGGCATTATGCATTCTATTTGCCATTGATAGCTATTTGATGCCATCTCATCGATTAGATCAAAGGCTTCTTCCTTTATTTTTTGGTTAATGGTTTCTCCTACTGCTGCATTAATCATAGAATGATTAGTAGGGGATAAACCATTATAGAAAGTTTATACCTAAAGCCATACGGATAGTTGATGATGTGCACATCTCCTCAGTAGTTCCTTGAAATGCTCTCAAGCATCACATAGTGTCTCCATGTCCATCTGCATAAAAGAAGTGATATCGTTGTGCATCTTGGCAGTCTTAGAAGGTGGAAAGTACTTGGCTAAGAATTTTTGGACTAGGATATTCCAAGTTATGATAAAACCTGCAGGAAGAGAATGAAGCCAACTTTTAGCTTTGTCCCATAATGAGAAAGGAAATAACCTTAATCTAATTGCATCATCCGATGCCCCATTAATTTTAAAAGTATCACAAAGTTTAAGAAAGTTAGAAATATGGGCATTCGGATCATCATGCATGTGTCCACTGAATTGGATGGTTGATTGAATCACTTGGATCATCGTTGGTTTTATTTCAAAGTTGTTTGCTCGCACAGGTGATCTCTTGATGCTCGAAGTTGCATCGACTATAGATGGTGTGATGTAATCATTTAATGGATGATGTACTGGTCGAATAGCTTCATGCTGTCCCTTGATCGCCATATCCAATCCTAGATTGATGTCGTTAGGATCTTCAGCTGCCATATTTCTTTCTTGTTGTAGTCTTCTAATGGTCCTTTCAATTTCTGGATCTAAAGGTAGTAAGTTACTATGTCCAGTACGTGTCATGCACTGAATAAAATTTTAAAAATAAAGTAAGAATAAAAATTAAAAATAAAATTCTAAAGTAAAGCTAGGATCAAAATTTTAATATTGTTTTAGACACAATCCCGGCAATGGTGCCAAAAACTTGATGCGTGCTAATTTATAGCTATGGCAAGTGCACCAGTCGATCAAGTAATAAAGTGAATGAGTAGAGTATCATCCCTAGAGGATTGAAAAATAAGTACTGAAAAGCTCTTTCCTATGCTTTATTTAGAAGATCGATTTATGAGAATAAAAAATTAAAGAACAAAATAAAGAAATAATTAAAAATTTTAAGGAAATAGAGAGAGTGTAATTATTAGGGTTTTAAACTTAAGAGCAATGGATTACTAAGGCAATCGGTTCACCAACTCAAGTCAATACAATATTCAGATTATTAGATTAATTTTATTTCATGTGACGGTGGAGTCTCCTAATTTATTCACTATCCTTTTGGTCCAGGCATAGCAAAACTATCAATATTTATTAATTACCCTTTGGTCCATGTGTAATTTAAATAAATATTAATGCATTAAGTTTTGTGAAATCCTCTAATTAAAATACGCTGCATTCAAAGTGCACTAAAATTCCTGCATGCATATGAATTCTAATTTGATTCAAATACAAGGTATATAATCAAGAAGCAAAAACATAGATGTACTTGATCCGTAACATCTATGTTCATCAGATCAATTAGAAGATGGCCAGTAATCTAAAAGCATTATGAGATCAGATTTATATACTCCTCATGAATAAAATTTAAAATTAAAAATAAATCATATTGAATATTGCATCAAAAGAGTAGCTACACCTTAGCCTTAGTAAAAGAAAATTTAGTTCATGATGACAAGTTCAAAAACAATAAATAAAATAAAAAGTATGAAAAAATTAGACTGTTTAATTGCTGAAATTGGTTGTCCATTACTCTTGGTGTGGAAAACTTGATGAAGAAGAAGAGATGCTCCTTAATCGATATTCTGATTGTCGGAAGAAGAAAAGAAAAAAAAATTAAAAGCCTTTTCTTTTCTCTCTTTAAAAAATCTCTATTCAAAACTCTCTCTGCCTTTCTCTTCTCTTTCTGCCTCTCTCTTCTCTCTCTGTCTCTCTCTATCTCTCTCTGTCTCTCTCTTTTTTTGTTCCTTCCTTTTTTTTTATGGCAACAGCAGGTAGCCCTCCTTTTTATAGGCTAAAAGATGGATTTTTGAAAGAAATCCTAACTAAATTGGGTCTAAAACTCTTAACATAAGTCAAATTAAAACCCTGGATAATTCTGACCTTCAGATCAACATCCAATGGATCAAAAATTGCTTAAAAATCCTTTAAAATATTTTAGATCAAATAAAAATTCATGATAGCCATTGGATCAGTCTTTGGATTGAATCTGGGTCGTTAGATCATGCACAGGAAATCTTTAAATTCTTAGTTATAAGTTGGGATGAATCTCAACCATTGGATCTCGATCGAGAGCTGCATCCACCATTCGTCAGTGCACAACTATCAGTCGTTCGATCAAATCCTAATGAAAGGCATCCATCGGATCAGGTAGAATTATCAAATTACCCTCTGTAGATCATGCACATGTCCAATGTTGCGTGGACCGCCATTTTCTTCAGCCAATTGGAGCACACTTCTCCATGTAAAATCTCCAAAATGCCCTCCAAATGGTCCACCATGCATGGCAAAAAATGCTGATGTCAGCTTGGCATCAGCATTGTGTAGCGGGTGGTCTGCTAGGTGTTAGATATATGTGCCCTAGAAGCCAGAATTGGCTGACACTTGTAATACACTTTTAGGGGCAAAATTATAATTTTGATTAAAATAAAAAAATGGGTTATTTTCTATCACATATGTGTATTTAGTGTCTGTGATACATCCTTTGAGTTAATGGCAATGATAATTCATATTTTTAAGAGTTGAAAATTTAAGACATGAATAATCATTATTAACTCATAAATTGCTCCTGACCATAGGAACATCACGAGGATGGTGATTGATTCGGAAGGTTGGTGTACAATCGCTTCTCTTTAGTAGATGAGTCTTAAGTCTACGGTATGACGACAATGGAGCGAGAGTGTAGGTACTCGTTAGAGAACGAGGGCACTGAGCGTGACCACCTCGAGTAGTCATTAGGAAGTCTACCTTCTCGTCAATGACTGACTCGATGCTGCAGTAGTGTGTCTGGTTCTTTGACCTGAGGTGCATCGGCAGTTCACCTTGAGGGTGTTATAGTTTGACTACACCATTACTCGGTCTCCTAGCCATATGGAACCCTGAGGTGTATGTTGGCTATAGCATGTTCATTGTAGGAACTGGATTGCATCAAGATGGAATCTATCTACCTCGGTGGTAGAGGAGCAGCCCTATGATGATCATGAGAATCAAGTCCAGAAGCCCATGGCCATGGCAGAGTGAAATAATAGAAAGAGTTTCTATTTAGATTTTCACATTGGACTTCGAATCGAATGATTACATCATATGACAGAAACTAGGGTTTGACGAGTTCACCTTAACCCTAATCTGATCGGGGCTCAAGATAGAAGAACTTAATCACACAGGTAGCTGCACCAAGAGGTTCGCATTCAGCTCTGATGGGTTGCCACCATATACTGCTAGGTGTCACTGGTGGATTTTGGGAGCAATTAGAATGATTTAGATGATCGATCATTCTAGCTGTTCGAATCAGAAGAGTTCTGATCCATCGAAAGGAGTTTCGATGATGTCGATGATAGAGATCATGACATATCCCATTACCATACAGAACTGAACCTAACTGGGTCACACAAACAAGGGTTTGAATCTGGTGATCATCAATTGAACTGATCTAGTTCAATTGATCTGAATGAGATTCAATTAGGTTCAAGGAAATCGTGCTAGCACTCGATTGAACCTAACGTTCTTCTTTTACTATCATAAATAAGTTGTCCTGACTGAGCCAAAGGAGTTTGTGCTCAATCAGAGGCCTTCATATGGTCTGACTGGAGGTTGTCCAAGTCAGAAAAGGTTGTCTTATTTTGTAAGACATTACCTGCCATTTTTGGTCACCTGCCATTTCTTGTTCTTTGACTTTGGTCAAAAGTCTACCTTTGACTGGTCAAATGTTGACCATTGACACTTTGACTTTTGACCACATGTCATGCACCTATTGGAGAGCTGGTGGGGGCCTGTCCCCCTGCCAGAACCTGGCAAGGAGGAGGGCGCACGCCACCCTTGGCGTGTGCCCAAGTTGGAGGCGCCTAGGAGTCCTTGTTGGACAAGGACTCCATCTCCCTTTTGGATTCCAATTAGAGTTCTCCTAAGAATCCAAGTTTGACTGGTCTTAGGCACCCTCTAAGGAGGAATCCAGGGGACTCTATTCCCACCAATCAGATTTAGATCTGATTTCACAAAGGGTTGTGATTGGTTGGGAAGAAGAGGAGTTGGATCACAAGTTAGTCTATAAATAAGACCCTGCGCCCAACTCAAAGATGCTAAGAGTTTCCATATGCCCCAAGGCTGCCTCTCCCCTCCTTCTCCATGCCAAACCACTCTTCTCCCCTTGCTCTCCACGTCCAAAAGGAGTTTTGGACTTTGGTTGGTGCGATTCAGATCAAGAGAAAGGCGATCAAAAGCAAGAAGGCTGCGCTGCTGCAAAGGACGACTGCTGATCTTCAAAAAGAGTTTTGAAGATCCTCCAGATCAGATCCAGATCTAATTTTTGGAGATGTGATAGAGAAGAAGAGGATCTCCTAGATCCAAGCCTGAGTGGATACCGGTAGAGGCCAGGCGCTTGCGTGGCTAGATCCAGAACCTTCCGCTGCAATACAGGATCATCAACAGGGTAATAGGATTACCCAAATCAAGGTAAATTAAATTTGATTTAATTTATCTTATTTTATTTTATTTATTAAAATAATAAGAATTCAGATCTAAAATATCTCAAGATCTGATTAGATCAAGAGAAAAATTTTTGAAATATATCTCTTGATCTGATCAGATCTGAACGAACCTGGACCGGGAAATCAGGATTTCCCTTCAACTGGTATCAGAGCCATGGTTCTAAAATTATTTAGATCTGATTTTAAATTTATTTTAATTAGAAAATAAAGTGATTTTCAGATGTCACATGAGATGTGATCAGATCTGAAATCAGAAAAAATTAAAATTAAATGATTTGGATCTAAGATTAGAAGATATGCATGACTAGTTCTAAGAATAGAATAGTTCTATAGAATAGTCTTGCATGTTTTCAATTTAATTTGATTAAATCATATTTTAGATCAATTTATTTACTATTTTTTGATATTATAATGGTTATAATAACATCTAAAAAATAGCAAATAAAAATTATTTAATTTTAAATATCATATGAGATATGATTGATGCATGTCTAGACTAGTTGTAGAATAGTTCTACATAATTGTCTAGATTAGAATTTATTTTGATTAGATCAATTTAAATCTAATTTTTTAGATTATTATGAGATAATTTAGATCTGAAAATATGCATGATTCGATACATGAGATGTATGCAAAATATGCCATGATTAGATCTAATTTGTATATGAGATATATGATATAGATCTAAAACTGTTTTGTAGTATTGCATGTTCCTGATTAAGGCGTTCCTCTTGGCCGTCCGGTCATAAGAATGAAGAAGGGTTTAAAGGCCCTCTCTTCCCATTCGATGGGGTGTTCTTATGATGTGTAGGGGTGCTGCGTGTTCGTCCTTAATCAGAAACCCAAAACTTACTTTCTGCAAAACCCTAGATCCTGAAACCCTAGGATTTATTGTGCATATTTTGTTTATGAACCCTACTTAATTAAGAATTAAGATTATGGAATATTAATTAGGTCTAAAATTGAGAATTTTAGATCTAAGACATATTCATAATACTGGGTTCGGGCTTGGGTAGCTCAATTAGGTCTAAGCGGTTGATCAAACCGAATCAAGAGTTGGTTAGATGGGATCAACAATGCTTAAATTGACCAGCCTAATAGGATTAAGTCTGGGTCAAGATCGAGTCACGATCAAGCAAGACCTAATTAGGCTCAGAGGTTAGAGTCTGGATTGTAGGCTAACCCAATTGGTTCTGGACTCAACAATTTGGTGTCTAAGGTAAGTTTGGCACATACGACCGACTGGATTTTTAATTGGAAGCTACTCGACCTGAATGCATTCTTGTACGAGTTAATGGCATATTCCTTCCACCGGTCTCACTTACCTGGCCATATCTGTTGACACAGTTCTGATCTGAGGTGGTCAATAATCCGAGCTAACCCATGCCACTAGGTTAGTCATAATTGTTATGACTATGCCAAGTCTAGTTTAATGAGACCTGAATCAATTCTCCCTAAGAAAAGATTAAGTCTGAGGTCTTCCACCATTGTAGATGTGCGGGCCCTTTCCGGGGTTGATTGTTCTCGGACTGGATACAGTGGCTCAGTTGCACCGGGAAGATGCAACCATGTCTATTAGGCATTGGATGCTATGGGCTGGAGGATGAGTTGGGCTCAATATTTCCGGATACGGTGAGAGACTCAATTAGGAACCCAGTCTATGCAAATGGTGGGTCTGACTTAACTAAGGAGTGGATCAATATTTCGGATACGGTGAGATTCATGAATTAGAGACCAAGTTTGGGTGCACCATGATTAGAGAATCATTGAACAAGAGTTGTTCACTCATTGGCTAACCCATCACCAATAACTGTTAGGTGAGGTGATGAGTCAGTTGGTGAGACCGCACCACCCACTAGAAATCATTAATCGTGGAGATTTTTGCATCTCTACAGAGGGAGTGTAGGGATCCGAGAAAATAGTGGGAGCTAATTTGTTTAAAAATAAAATCCCTAAATAAATTGGTCAAGTCAAAATTACAGTATCTAACTAGAATCTTTGACTCTCTACAGGAAAAATGTCTGCGTCCAACCCATTGGCACGTATCCTGGACACACATAGACTGACTGGACCCAATTATAAAGATTGGCTCAGGAACTACAAAATTAGTTTTGGGTTCTGAGAAGTTAACCCATGTTTTGGACCAGGACCCTCCCACCTTACCAGCCCGTCCATCCATTGAACAGAGAGCGTCTCTGGAAAAATGGATAGACGAAGATAATAAGGCCAGATATTACATGTTGGGCTCGATGTCTGATGAGCTCCAGCGCCAACATGAAGATATCGGGACTGCTCGCCAAATGTTGGCTCACCTGCAGGAGATGTTTGGTGAACAGAGTCGCGCAGCCAAATATCAAGTCACGAAATGACTTTTTAAGGCTAAGATGCGTGATGGGCAGTCAGTCCAAGATCACTGTCTGACAATGATCAAGGACATGGAAGAGCTTGAGAAGCTCGGTGTGAAGTTGGACTTGGATCTGCAGAATGATATTATTCTGCAATCCTTGACTGATGCATATGGGCAATTCATCATGAATTACCACATGCATAAACTTCAAAATTCCTTGGCCGAATTAATGAATATGCTGGTTACCGCTGAGCTTTCTATGAAAGGTTCTAAAGGCTCAGTTCTTGCTATGGAATGGACTTCTTCCAAAAGAAAGTCTTATGGAAAGAAAAAGAAGTCTGTGAAAAAGCAAAAGGTGGAAGGATCAAAGAAGAAGAAGGCAGAAGCCGAAGAAGAAGGCCGATGTCAAAGGAAAGTGTTTCCATTGCAACAGCGACGGCCATTGGAAGCGGAACTGCCCTACTTACCTGGCCACCCTGAAGAACAAGAAGGAAGGTCCTTCTGGAGGTATGCTCGTTATTGAGTCTAACCTTACGGTTTCTTCTGCATCCAGTTGGGTGCTTGACTCTGGTTCTAGTGCTCATCTGTGCACTTCTATGCAGGGTCTTGAGGATAGCAGGAGGCTGAGGGATGGAGACATGATCCTACGCATCGGTAATGGAGCAAGAGTTGCTGCAGTAGCCGTGGGAACATACCCTCTTCGATTACCATCTGGTTTAGACTTAGTTTTGAAAGACTGTTATTATGTGCCTGCAGCTAGCAGGAATTTGATTTCTGTTTCATGCTTAGCACAAGAAGGCTATGTGATTCACCTTCTTTAAGGACCATTGTAACATTCTTTATGAAAGAAATAAAATTGCAAATGGTTTCCTTATTAATGGTCTTTATCAGCTACATATTGATGTACCTATTCTAACTATCGAGCAAAACGTGAATGCCAAACGACCTAGGGATAGTCCAAACGACAGATATCTATGGCACCTGAGATTAGGTCATATAGCAGAAGATAGGATCAACAAATTGGAGAAAAATGGGCTATTGAGTCCATTGACTTTCGAGTCATATCCAACTTGTGAATCTTGTCTTCAAGGCAAAATGACTAAACTCCCTTTTGTTGGACATGGGGAAAGGGCCACAGATCTCCTTGCCCTAGTACATACTGATGTGTGCGGCCCATTTGATGTGCCGGCTAGAGGCAATTTTGTCTACTTCATTACCTTTACCGATGATCTGTCTAGGTATGGGTATGTGTATCTTATGAGACACAAGTCTGAAGCTTTTGAAAAGTTCAAAGAATTCAGACATGAAGTAGAAAAACAAACTGGAAAAATCCATTAAGGTTCTTCGATCAGATCGAGGAGGTGAATACCTTAGCCGGGAATTCCTAGACTATCTAAAGAAAAATGGCATAGTCTCTCAATGGACTCCACCAGGAACACCTCAACTCAACGGGGTTTCAGAATGGAGAAATCGGACTCTATTGGATATGGTTCGATCCATGATGAGCTTCACAGACCTCCCTGATTTTCTTTGGGGACACTCATTGTTAACTTCAATCTATCTACTGAATAGGGTTCCCTCTAAAACCATTCCTACCACACCGTATGAGATATGGCATGGTAAGAAACCAAGTCTGAGTCATCTCAGAATTTGGGGTTGTCCGGCTCATGTCAAAAGACAACAAGCGGACAAGTTAGAGTTTAGGTCCTTTAGAGCTCGATTCATAGGATATCCTAAAGAGTCATTAGGATACTATTTCTACATTCCAGAAGACCACAATGTGATTGTGAGTCGACATGCCTCTCGCCGTTCGGCTGTTGTTAGATATATGTGCCCTAGAAGCCAGAATTGGCTGACACTTGTAATACACTTCTAGGGGCAAAATTATAATTTTGACTATAATTAATGAAATGGGTTATTTTCTATCACACATGTGTATTTAGTGTCTGTGATACATCCTTTGAGTTAATGGTAATGATAATTCATATTTTCAAGAGTTGAAAATTTAAGACATGAATAATCATTATTAACTCATAAACAGCTCCCGACCATAGGATCATCACGAGGATGGTGATTGATCCGGAAGGTTGGTGTACGATCGCTTCTCTTTAGTAGATGAGTCTTGAGTCTACGGTGTGGAGACACCGGAGCGAGAGTACAGGTACTCGTTAGAGAACGAGGGCACTGAGCGTGACCACCTCGAGTAGTCATTAGGAAGTCTACCTTCTCGTCAATGACTGACTCGATGCTGCAGTAGTGTGTCTGGTTCTTTGACCTGAGATGCATCGGCAGTTCACCTTGAGGGTGTTATAGTTTGACTACACCATTACTCGGTCTCCTAGCCATATGGAACCCTGAGGTGTATGTTGGCTATGACATGTTCATTGTAGGAACTGGATTGCATCAAGATGGGATCTATCTACCTCGGTGGTAGAGGAGTAGCCCTATGATGATCATGAGAATCAAGTCCTGAAGCCCATGGCCATGGCAGAGTGAAATAATAGAAAGAGTTTCTATTTAGATTTTCACATTGGACTCGAATCGAATGATTACATCATATGACAGAGACTAGGGTTTGACGAGTTCACCTTAACCCTAATCTGATCGGGGCTCAAGATAGAAGAACTTAATCACACAGGTAGCTGCACCAAGAGGTTCGCATTCAGCTCTGATGGGTTGCCACCATATACTGCTAGGTGTCACTGGTGGATTTTGGGAGCAATTAGAATGATTTAGATGATCGATCATTCTAGCTGTTCGAATCAGAAGAGTTCTGATCCATCGAAAGGAGTTTCGATGATGTCTATGATAGAGATCATGACATATCCCATTACCATACAGAACTGAACCTAACTGGGTCACACAAACAAGGGTTTGAATCTGGTGATCATCAATTGAACTGATCTAGTTCAATTGATCTGAATGAGATTCAATTAGGTTCAAGGAAATCGTGCTAGCACTCGATTGAACCTAACGTTCTTCTTTTACTATCATAAATAAGTTGTCCTGACTGAGCCAAAGGAGTTTGTGCTCAATCAGAGGCCTTCATATGGTCTGACTGGAGGTTGTCCAAGTCAGAATAGGTTGTCTTATTTGTAAGACATTACCTGCCATTTTTGGTCACCTGCCATTTCTTGTTCTTTGACTTTGGTCAAAAGTCTACCTTTGACTGGTCAAACGTTGACCATTGACCCTTTGACTTTTGACCACATGTCATGCACCTATTGGAGAGCTGGTGGGGGCCTGTCCCCCTGCCAGAACCTGGCAAGGAGAAGGGCGCACGCCAAGGGTGGCGTGAGCCCAAGTAGGAGGCGCCTAGGAGTCCTTGTTGGACAAGGACTCCACCTCCCTTTTGGATTCCAATCAGAGTTCTACTAAGAATCCAGTTTGACTGGTCTTAGGCGCCCTCTAAGGAGGAATCCAGGGGTCTCTATTCCAACCAATCAGATTTAGATCTGATTTCACAAAGGGTTGTGATTGGTTGAGAGGAAGAGGAGTTGGATCACAAGAGGTCTATAAATAAGACCCTGCGCCCAACCCTAATTCCAATGCTATTAGATACGCCCCAAGGCTGCCTCTCCCCTCCTTCTCCATGCCATAGTCTCTTCTCCTCTTGCTCTCCACGTCCAAAAGGTGTTTTGGACTTAGTTTGGTGCGATTCAGATCAAGGAAAGGCGATCAAAAGCAAGAAGGCTGCGCTGCTGCAAAAGGACGACTGCAGATCTTCAAAAGAGTTTTGAAGATCCTCCAGATCAGATCCAGATCTGATTTTTGGAGGTGTGATAGAGAAGAAGAGGATCTCCAGATCCAACCCGAGTGGATACCGGTAGAGGCCAGGCGCTTGCGTGGCTAAGATCCAGAACCTTCCGCTGCAATCAGGATCATCTACAGGGTAATAGGATTACCCAAATCAGGTAAATTAAATTTGATTTAATTTATCTTATTTTATTTTATTTATTAAAATAATAAGAATCAGATCTGAAACATATCAAGATCTGATTGAGATCAAGAGAAAATTTTTGAAATATATCTCTTGATCTAATCAGATCTGGACGAACCTGGACCGGGAAATCAGGATTTCCCTTCAACTGGTATCAGAGCCATGGTTCTAAATTGTTTAGATCTGATTTTAATTTTATTTTAATTAGAAAATAAAGTGATTTCAGATGTCACATGAGATGTGATCAGATCTGAAATCAGAAAAATTAAAATTAAATGATTTGGATCTAAGAACATGAAGATATGCATGACTAGTTCTAGAATAGAATAGTTCTATAGAATAGTTTTGCATGTCTTTGATTTAATCTGATTAAATCATATTTTAGATCTTCTTATTTACTATTTTCTGATATTATAAGTGTTATAATAACATCTGATAAACAGCAAATAAAAATTATTTAATTTTAAATATCATATGAGATATGATAGATGCATGACTAGACTAGTTGTAGAATAGTTCTACATAATTGTCTAGATTAGAATTTATTTTGATTAGATCAATTTAAATCTAATTTTTTAGATTATTATGTGATAATTTAGATCTGAAAACATGCATGATTTGATACATGAGATGTATGCAAAATATGCCTTGATTAGATCTAAATTTGTATATGAGATATATGATATAGATCTATAACTGTTTTGTAGTATTTACATGTTCCTGATTAAGGCGTTCCTCTTGGCCGTCCGGTCATAAGAACGAAGAAGGGTTTAAAGGCCCTCTCTTCCCATTCGATGGGGTGTTCTTATGACGTGTAGGGGTGCTGCGTGTTCGTCCTTAATCAGAAACCCAAAACTTACTTTCTGCAAAACCCTAGATCCTGAAACCCTAGGATTTATTGTGCATATTTTGTTTATGAACCCAACTTAATTAAGAATTAAGTTTATGGAATATTAATTAGGTCTAAAATTGAGAATTTCAGATCTAAGACATATTCATAATACTGGGTTCGGGCTTGGGTAGCTCAATTAGGTCTAAGCGGTTGATCAAACCGAATCAAGAGTTGGTTAGATGGGATCAACAATGCTTAAATTGACCAGCCTAATAGGATTAAGTCTGGGTCAAGATCGAGTCACGATCAAGCAAGACCTAATTAGGCTCAGAGGTTAGAGTCTGGATTGTAGGCTAACCCAATTGGTTCTGACTCAACAATTTGGTGTCTAAGGTAAGTTTGGCACAGACGACCGACTGGTTTTTAATTGGAAGCTACTCGACCTGAATGCGTTCTTGTGCGAGTTAACGGCATATTCCTTCCACCGGTCTCACTTACCTGGCCATATCTGTTGACACAGTTCTGATCTGAGGTGGTCAATAATCCGAGCTGACCCATGCCACTAGGTTAGTCATAATTGTTATGACTAAGCCAAGTCTAGTTTAATGAGACCTGAATCAATTCTCCCTAAGAAAAGATTAAGTCCGAGGTCTTCCACCATTGTAGACGTGCGGGCCCTTCCCGGGGTTGATTGTTCTCGGCTGGATACAGTGGCTCAGTTGCACCGGGAAGACGCAACCATGTCTATTAGGCATTGGATGCTATGGGCTGGAGGATGAGTTGGGCTCAATATTTCCGGATACGGTGAGAGACCCAATTAGGAACCCAGTCTATGCAAATGGTGGGTCTGACTTAACTAAGGAGTGGATCAATATTCCGGATACGGTGAGATTCATGAATTAGAGACCAAGTTTGGGTGCACCATGATTAGAGAATCATTGAACAAGAGTTGTTCACTCATTGGCTAACCCATCACCAATAACTGTTAGGTGAGGTGATGAGTCAGTTGGTGAGACCGCACCACCCACTAGAAATCATCAATCGCGGAGATTTTCGCATCTCTACAGAGGGAGTGTAGGGATCCGAGAAAATAGTGGGAGCTAATTTGTTTAAAAATAAAATCCCTAAACAAATTGGTCAAGTCAAAATTACAGTATCTAACTAGAATCTTTGACTCTCTACAGGAAAATGTCTGCGTCCAACCCACTGGCACGTATCCTAGACACACATAGACTGACTGGACCCAATTATAAAGATTGGCTCAGGAACTACAAAATTGTTTTGGGTTCAGAGAAGTTAACACATGTTTTGGACCAGGACCCTCCCACCTTACCAGCTCGTCCATCCACTGAACAGAGAGCGTCTCTGGAAAAATGGATTGACGAAGACAATAAGGCCAGATACTACATGTTGGGCTCGATGTCTGATGAGCTCCAGCGCCAACATGAAGATATCGGGACTGCTCGCCAAATGTTGGCTCACCTGCAGGAGATGTTTGGTGAACAGAGTCGCGCAGCCAAATATCAAGTCACGAAATGACTTTTTAAGGCTAAGATGCGTGATGGGCAGTCAGTCCAAGATCACTGTCTGACAATGATCAAGGACATGGAAGAGCTTGAGAAGCTCGGTGTGAAGTTGGACTTGGATTTGCAGAACGATATTATTCTGCAATCCTTGACTGATGCATATGGGCAATTCATCATGAATTACCACATGCATAAACTTCAAAATTCCTTGGCCGAGTTGATGAATATGCTGGTTACCGCTGAGCTTTCTATGAAAGGTTCTAAAGGCTCAGTTCTTGCTATGGAACGGACTTCTTCCAAAAGAAAGTCTTATGGAAAGAAAAAGAAGTCTGTGAAAAAGCAAAAGGTAGAAGGATCAAAGAAGAAGAAGGCAGAACCGAAGAAGAAGGTCGATGGCAAAGGAAAGTGTTTCCATTGCAACAGCGACGGCCATTGGAAGCGGAACTGCCCTACTTACCTGGCCACCCTGAAGAACAAGAAGGAAGGTCCTTCTGGAGGTATGCTCGTTATTGAGTCTAACCTTACGGTTTCTTCTGCATCCAGTTGGGTGCTTGACTCTGGTTCTAGTGCTCATCTGTGCACTTCTATGCAGGGTCTTGAGGATAGCAGGAGGCTGAGGGATGGAGACATGATCCTACGCGCATCGGTAATGGAGCAAGAGTTGCTGCAGTAGCCGTGGGAACATACCCTCTGCGATTACCATCTGGTTTAGACTTAGTTTTAAAAGACTGTTATTATGTGCCTGCAGCTAGCAGGAATTTGATTTCTGTTTCATGCTTAGCACAAGAAGGTTATGTGATCACCTTCTTTAAGGACCATTGTAACATTCTTTATGAAAGAAATAAAATTGCAAATGGTTTCCTTGTTAATGGTCTTTATCAGTTGCATATTGATGTACCTGTTTTAACTATCGAGCAAAACGTGAATGCCAAACGACCTAGGGATAGTCCAAACGACAGATATCTATGGCACCTGAGATTAGGTCATATAGCAGAAGATAGGATTAACAAATTGGAGAAAAATGGGCTATTGAGTCCATTGACTTTTGAGTCATATCCAACTTGTGAATCTTGTCTTCAAGGCAAAATGACTAAACTCCCTTTTGTTGGACATGGGGAGAGGGCCACAGATCTCCTTGCCCTAGTACATACTGATGTGTGCGGCCCATTCGATGTGCCGGCTAGAGGCAATTTTGTCTACTTCATTACCTTTACCGATGATCTGTCTAGGTATGGGTATGTGTATCTTATGAGACATAAGTCTGAAGCCTTTGAAAAGTTCAAAGAATTCAGACATGAAGTAGAAAAACAAACTGGAAAACCCATTAAGGTTCTTCGATCAGATCGAGGAGGTGAATACCTTAGCCGGGAATTCCTAGACTATCTTAAGGAAAATGGCATAGTCTCTCAATGGACTCCACCAGGAACACCTCAACTCAACGGGGTTTCAGAACGGAGAAATCGGACTCTATTGGATATGGTTCGATCCATGATGAGCTTCACAGACCTCCCAGATTTTCTTTGGGGACATTCATTATTAACTTCAATCTATTTACTGAATAGGGTTCCCTCTAAAACCGTTCCTACCACACCGTATGAGATATGGCACGGTAAGAAACCAAGTCTGAGTCATCTCAGAATTTGGGGTTGTCCGGCTTATGTCAAAAGACAACAAGCGGACAAGTTAGAGTTTAGGTCCTTTAGAGCTCGATTCATAGGATATCCTAAAGAGTCATTAGGATACTATTTCTACATTCCAGAAGACCACAATGTGATTGTGAGTCGACATGCCATATTTCTTGAAAAATAGTTTATTCAAGATAGTGGCATTGGAAAGCAGATTAAGCTTGATGAGAAAGTCTCACAAGCAGAACGAGCTAAGGACCAAGTGGAACCAAATCAGGTTGAGCCAATAAGAACACTACCTCCTCCACCTCGTAGATCGGAAAGAGTTTCCCGTCCCCCTGAAAGATACTTAGGTATTATTTCAGAGGATACGTAGAGGAAATGTTCCTCATAGGTAATGGTGCTCATGGTGATGATCCCAAAACCTACAACGAGGCGATATCAGATATCGACTCCGAGAAATGGCTTGAGGCAATGAAGTCAGAAATTGACTCGATGCACTCAAACCAAGTCTGGACCTTGGTAGATCCACCAGAAGGTATAGTACCTATTGGGTGTAAATGGATCTTCAAGAGAAAGATTGGTGCAGATGGGAATGTGGAGACATTCAAGGCTAGACTGGTGGCAAAAGGTTATAGTCAACGTGAAGGCATTGACTATCAGGATACCTTTTCCCCGGTAGCTATGCTAAAATCCATCCGCACATTGCTTGCTGTTGCAGCCTATTTCGATTATGAAATATGGCAAATGGACGTGAAAACGGCATTCCTAAATGGATATCTTGAGGAAGATATCTATATGGAACAGCCGCTAGGTTTCACATCCAGTGATACTGATCACAAGGTTTGCAAGCTGCAAAGGTCCATATATGGACTTAAGCAAGCATCTCGGAGCTGGAACACTCGTTTCAATGATGTGATCAAAAAGTTTGGTTTCATCAAAAATGAAGAGGAACCATGTGTTTTCAAAAGGGTCAGTGGGAGCGCTGTTGTCTTCCTCGTATTGTACGTGGATGACATCCTCCTTATTGGGAATGATATTCCCATGTTGACATCAGTCAAGATGTGGTTGTCCTAAGGAATTCTCCATGAAAGACCTAGGTGAAGCATCCTTTATTCTAGGAATTAAGGTCTATAGGGATAGACCGAATAGGATGCTAGGACTTTCACAGAAAATGTACATAGAGGAAGTACTAAAGAGGTTTAGTATGGAAAACTCTAAGAGGGGATTAATACCCTTCAGACATGGTATTCATCTTTCCAAGAAGATGTGCCCCAGCACACCTGAGGAAATAGAACGCATGAGCAAGATCCCTTATGCTTCTGCAATAGGGAGCCTCATGTATGCCATGCTATGTACACGACCTGATATAGCCCATGCTGTGAGTGTCACAAGCAGATATCAGTCAAATCCAGGTGAAGAACACTGGACTTCTGTGAAATGTATCCTTAAGTACTTGAGAAGAACTAAGGATATGATGTTGGTCTTTGGTAATGGAGAACTCCAAGTTCAGGGATACACAGACTCGGACTGTCATGTCCGATGATAGATGGAAGCAGATAGCTGAAAGTCAAAGGAAGCATTCTGGTACAAGAAGTTTGCTGCAGAAATTGGAGTAATGCCATCAGATGCCATTCCTCTTTACTGCGACAACAATGGCGCCATAGCCCTTGCTAAGGAGCCGAGGTCTCACCAGAAGTCCAAGCACATTGAGCGGCGATATCATCTCATCCGCGATTACCTTGAGAAAGGTTACGTTGAGGTCAAGAGAGTCAACTCCACAGATAATGTGGCAGACCCACTTACAAAGCCGTTGGGCCAGCAGAAGATCGAAGCCCACCTTGAGAAGATGGGACTTAGACTTGTAGCCAATTGGCTTTAGGACAAGTGGGAGATTGTTAGATATATGTGCCCTAGAAGCCAGAATTGGCTGACACTTGTAATACACTTCTAGGGGCAAAATTATAATTTTGACTATAATTAATGAAATGGGTTATTTTCTATCACACATGTGTATTTAGTGTCTGTGATACATCCTTTGAGTTAATGGTAATGATAATTCATATTTTCAAGAGTTGAAAATTTAAGACATGAATAATCATTATTAACTCATAAACAGCTCCCGACCATAGGATCATCACGAGGATGGTGATTGATCCGGAAGGTTGGTGTACGATCGCTTCTCTTTAGTAGATGAGTCTTGAGTCTACGGTGTGGAGACACCGGAGCGAGAGTACAGGTACTCGTTAGAGAACGAGGGCACTGAGCGTGACCACCTCGAGTAGTCATTAGGAAGTCTACCTTCTCGTCAATGACTGACTCGATGCTGCAGTAGTGTGTCTGGTTCTTTGACCTGAGATGCATCGGCAGTTCACCTTGAGGGTGTTATAGTTTGACTACACCATTACTCGGTCTCCTAGCCATATGGAACCCTGAGGTGTATGTTGGCTATGACATGTTCATTGTAGGAACTGGATTGCATCAAGATGGGATCTATCTACCTCGGTGGTAGAGGAGTAGCCCTATGATGATCATGAGAATCAAGTCCAGAAGCCCATGGCCATGGCAGAGTGAAATAATAGAAAGAGTTTCTATTTAGATTTTCACATTGGACTCGAATCGAATGATTACATCATATGACAGAGACTAGGGTTTGACGAGTTCACCTTAACCCTAATCTGATCGGGGCTCAAGATAGAAGAACTTAATCACACAGGTAGCTGCACCAAGAGGTTCGCATTCAGCTCTGATGGGTTGCCACCATATACTGCTAGGTGTCACTGGTGGATTTTGGGAGCAATTAGAATGATTTAGATGATCGATCATTCTAGCTGTTCGAATCAGAAGAGTTCTGATCCATCGAAAGGAGTTTCGATGATGTCTATGATAGAGATCATGACATATCCCATTACCATACAGAACTGAACCTAACTGGGTCACACAAACAAGGGTTTGAATCTGGTGATCATCAATTGAACTGATCTAGTTCAATTGATCTGAATGAGATTCAATTAGGTTCAAGGAAATCGTGCTAGCACTCGATTGAACCTAACGTTCTTCTTTTACTATCATAAATAAGTTGTCCTGACTGAGCCAAAGGAGTTTGTGCTCAATCAGAGGCCTTCATATGGTCTGACTGGAGGTTGTCCAAGTCAGAATAGGTTGTCTTATTTGTAAGACATTACCTGCCATTTTTGGTCACCTGCCATTTCTTGTTCTTTGACTTTGGTCAAAAGTCTACCTTTGACTGGTCAAACGTTGACCATTGACCCTTTGACTTTTGACCACATGTCATGCACCTATTGGAGAGCTGGTGGGGGCCTGTCCCCCTGCCAGAACCTGGCAAGGAGAAGGGCGCACGCCAAGGGTGGCGTGAGCCCAAGTAGGAGGCGCCTAGGAGTCCTTGTTGGACAAGGACTCCACCTCCCTTTTGGATTCCAATCAGAGTTCTACTAAGAATCCAGTTTGACTGGTCTTAGGCGCCCTCTAAGGAGGAATCCAGGGGTCTCTATTCCAACCAATCAGATTTAGATCTGATTTCACAAAGGGTTGTGATTGGTTGAGAGGAAGAGGAGTTGGATCACAAGAGGTCTATAAATAAGACCCTGCGCCCAACCCTAATTCCAATGCTATTAGATACGCCCCAAGGCTGCCTCTCCCCTCCTTCTCCATGCCATAGTCTCTTCTCCTCTTGCTCTCCACGTCCAAAAGGTGTTTTGGACTTAGTTTGGTGCGATTCAGATCAAGGAAAGGCGATCAAAAGCAAGAAGGCTGCGCTGCTGCAAAAGGACGACTGCAGATCTTCAAAAGAGTTTTGAAGATCCTCCAGATCAGATCCAGATCTGATTTTTGGAGGTGTGATAGAGAAGAAGAGGATCTCCAGATCCAACCCGAGTGGATACCGGTAGAGGCCAGGCGCTTGCGTGGCTAAGATCCAGAACCTTCCGCTGCAATCAGGATCATCTACAGGGTAATAGGATTACCCAAATCAGGTAAATTGAATTTGATTTAATTTATCTTATTTTATTTTATTTATTAAAATAATAAGAATCAGATCTGAAACATATCAAGATCTGATTGAGATCAAGAGAAAATTTTTGAAATATATCTCTTGATCTAATCAGATCTGGACGAACCTGGACCGGGAAATCAGGATTTCCCTTCTATGATTTACCCTCGAGGATTGAATCAAGCTGTGATCAAAAAGTTTGGTTTCATCAAAAATGAAGAGGAACCATGTGTTTTCAAAAAGGTCAGTGGGAGCGCTGTTGTCTTCCTCGTATTGTACGTGGATGACATCCTCCTTATTGGGAATGATATTCCCATGTTGACACAGTCAAAATGTGGTTGTCCAAGGAATTCTCCATGAAAGACCTAGGTGAAGCATCCTTTATTCTAGGAATTAAGGTCTATAGGGATAGACCGAATAGGATGCTAGGACTTTCACAGAAGATGTACATAGAGGAAGTACTAAAGAGGTTTAGTATGGAAAACTCTAAGAGGGGATTAATACCCTTCAGACATGGTATTCATCTTTCCAAGAAGATGTGCCCTAGCACACCTGAGGAAATAGAACGCATGAGCAAGATCCCTTATGCTTCTGCAATAGGGAGCCTCATGTATGCCATGCTATGTACACGACCTGATATAGCCCATGCTGTGAGTGTCACAAGCAGATATCAGTCAAATCCAGGTGAAGAACACTGGACTTCTGTGAAATGTATCCTTAAGTACTTGAGAAGAACTAAGGATATGATGTTGGTCTTTGGTAATGGAGAACTCCAAGTCCAGGGATACACAGACTCGGATTTCATGTCTGAT
>QRFJ01005360.1:0-35032 GCA_006176705.1 Cocos nucifera | reverse complement strand
TTTGCTCAAATTAAGAGGCTTCATATGGTCTGACTAGAGGTTGTCCAAGTCAAAAAGGTTGTCTTATTTATAAGACATTACCTACCATTTTTGGTCACCTGCCATTTCTTATTCTATGACTTGGTCAAAAGTCTACCTTTGACTGGTCAAACATTGACCATGGACACTTTGACTTTTTGACCACATGTCATGCACCTATTGGAGAGCTGGTGGGGCCTATCCCTGCCAGAACCTGGCAAGGAGGAGGGCGCAACGCCACCCTAGGCGTGTGCCCAAGTTGGAGGCACCTAGGAGTCCTTGTTGGACAAGGACTCCACCTCACCTTTTTGGATTCCAATTAGAGTTCTTCTAAGAACCAACTTTGACTGGTCTTAGGCACCCTCTAAGGAGGAATCCAGGGGACTCTATTCCCACCAATCAAATTTAGATCTGATTTTACAAAGGGTTGTGATTGGTTGGGAAGAAGAGGAGTTGGATCATAGTTAGTCTATAAATAAGATCCTGTACCCAACTCAAACTGTGAGGAATTAGAATTCCCCATGCCCAAGGCTTTTTCTCCTCTCCTCCTCCACGCCAAAGCTTCTTCTCCCTCTCCTTTCCATGTCCAAAATAGTTTTGGAGCTTGGTTGGTGCGATCCAGATCAAAGAATGGAGATCAAAAGCAAGAAGGCTGCACTGCTGCAAAGGACGACTGCTGATCTTCAAAAGGAGTTTTGAAGATTCTCCAGATCATATCTAGATCTAATTTTTGAAGACGTGATAGAGAAGAAGAGGATCTCTAGATCCAGCCCAAGTGAATACTGGTAGAGGCCAGGCGCTTGCATGGCTAGATCCAGAATCTTCCGCTGCATACAGGATCATCAACGGATAATTGGATTTACCCAAATCAGGTAAATTAAATTTGATTTAATTTATTCTTATTTTATTTTATTTATTAAAATAATAAGAATTAGATCTGAAACATCCTAGATCTGATACAGATCAAAGAGAAAAATTTTTGAAATATATTTCTTGATCTGATCAGATCTAAACGAACCTGGACCGAGAAATCAGGATTTTTCTTCATGTATCACAAACACTAAATACACATTTATGATAGAAAATAATCCATTTTATTATTTATAATCAAAATTATAATTTTACCCCTAAAAGTGTATTATAAGTGTCAGTCAATTCTGGCTTCTAGGGCACACATATCTAATAGATACACCACTGCAGCTTTGAGCCAGTCATCGAGGAGAAGGTAGACTTCCTCATGACTGCTCGAGATGGTCATGCTCAGTGCCCTCATTCTCTAACGAGTACCTATACTCTCACTCTGATATCTCTATACCATAGACTCAAGACTCATCTATCCTAAAGAAGCGATCGTACATCAACCTTCTAGATCGATCACCATCCTCATGATGATCCTACGATCAGGAGCATTTTATGAGTTAATAATGAAAATTCATGTCTTAAATTTGTAACTCTTGAAAATATGAACTATCATTACCATTAACTCAAGGGATGTATCACAGACACTTTCAAATACACATTTTGATAGAAAATAATATATTTTATTATTTATAGTCAAAATTATAATGTTGCCCTTAGATGTGTATTACAAGTGTCAACCAATTCTGGCTTCTAGGATACACATATCTAACACTGGCCTCCCCTCATCGAAGTCCCTTAAAGATGGTATTGATGATGCCTAGCAGAGGTCGATCTCCTTGCTACTCCTTCTGAAGAAAAAAATCTTATTTTCTGGATCAGGTTCGTTCAGATCTGATTGAATCAAAAGGGATATTTTAAAAACTTTTTCTCTTAAATCTAAATTAGATCTGAGACTCTTCAAATCTGATTTTATCGATCTGATAAAATAAAATAAAATTAAATTAATTAAATCTAATTTAATTATACCTTTATTATGGGTAATCCTATTATCCTATGATGATCCCAATATTTGCCTGAGGTTTTGGATGTAGCCACGCAAGCACCTGGCCTCTACCGATATCCACTTAGGCAGGATCTGGAAATTTTCTCCTTCTTAATCTATGCTCCAAAAATAAGATCTGGATCTGATCTTGAAGGTCTTCAAAATGCTTTTTGAAGATTAATTGTTGACTCTTGCAGTAGTGCTACCTTCTTCCTTTCCTATCACCTTTTTCTTGCTCGGATCACACCAAACTTGCACCCAAAATCTCTTGAACGTGGATAGGAGAGAGAGGATCTGAAGGTGTTATGGAGAGGGAGGGAGAGAAGTCTTGTGGCATAGGCAAATGGTAGAACCTCTCATCCTATGCATAGATAGGGTTTATATAGACCCTATAGTGCCACATCATCCCGACCAATCATGGCTCTTTATGCAATCAGATCTAAATTTGATTGGTAGGATGACATCATCTGATCCAATTAGATTATAGTCTCTCACAAATCTCCTTAGGTGGTGCCAAGATTGGTCAAAGAAAACTCTTTGGTGCCACCCAAGCTAAAAGTATGAAACAACTGGAGTCCCATCTATATGGGACTCTAGGCATGATCCTCATGGGGCGCACACCTCCATAGGTGTGCGCCCCTTCCCTTTCTGCTTTTTAGCAGGGGACAAAGCCCTATGTTCTCTCCTATGGGTGTACGACACATGGGTAGATGTCTAAGTATCAAAGATCAATGTTTGACCAAAGTCAAAGGATAAGATTTAGCAAGTGACGAAAAATGGCAGGTGTTGTCTCAAATTTATCTCATAAATTAAGACAATCCTTTTTTGACCTGGACAAGCTCCAGTCAAACCAAGTAATGGTTCCTGAGTGAGCTCAAATATATTTGGCTCAGTCGAGATAAGCTTTAATGATTGTTGAAGGAGAACATTAGGCTCAATCGTGTGCTAGCACGATTTTTTTGAACCTAATTGAATCTTATTCAAATCAATTGAACTGGGTTAGTCCAATTGATGATATCCAGATCCAAACCCATATTTGTATGATCCAGTTAGATTCAGTTCCATATGGTAATGGGATACGTCGCGATCTCTATCATTGACATCATCGAAATACCTTCCGATGGATCAGAACTTTTCTGATTCAGACAACTAGTATGATCGATCATCCAAATCATTCTAATTGCTCCCAAAATCCACCAGTGACACCTAGCAGTACTTATGGTGGCAACCTATCAGAACTGGAAATGCGAACCTCTTGGTGCAGCTACCTATGTGATTAAGTTCCTTCTATCTTGAGCTCCGATCAGATTAGGGTTAAGGTGAACTCGTCAAACCCTAGTTTTCATCGTATGAATGTAATCATTCGATTCAAGTCCAATGTGAAAATCCTAAATAGAAACTCTTTCTATTATTTCACTCTACCATGGCCATGGGCTTATAGGACTTGATTCTCATGATTATCATAGGGCTGCTCCTCTATCCACTGAGGTAGATAGATCCCCTCTTGATGCAATCCAGTTCCTACAATGAACATGCTATAGCCAACATACACCTCAGGGTTTTGAATGGCTAGGAGATCGAGTTAATGGTGTAGTCAAACTATAATACCCTCAAGATGAACTATTGATGCATCTCAGGTCAAAGAACCAAATACACCACTGCAGCTTCGAGCCAGTTATCGATGAGAAGGTAGACTTTCTCATGACTGCTCGAGGTGGTCACGCTCAGTGCCCTCATTCTCTAACGAGTATCTGTACTCTCGCTCTGATGTCTCCACACCGTAGACTCAAGACTCATCTATCCTAAAGAAGTGATCATACACCAACTTTCCAGATCAATCACCATCCTCATGATGATCCTACGATCGAGAGCATTTTATGAGTTAATAATGAAAATTCATGTCTTAAATTTTCAACTCTTGAAAATATAAACTATCATTACCATTAACTCAAGGGATGTATCATAGATGCTTTCAAATACACATTATGATAGAAAATATCCAATTTTATTATTTATAGTCAAAATTATAATTTTGCCATTAGATGTGTATTACAAGTGTCAGTCAATTCTGGCTTCTAGGGCATATATATCTAACAAACTCCCACTTGACCTAAAGCCAATTGGCTATAAATCTAAGTCCCATCTTCTCAATGTGGGTTTCAAACTTCTGCTGGCCCAACGATTTTGTGGTAGGTCTGCCACATTGTATGTGGAGTCGACTCTCTTGACCTCGACATAACCTTTCTCGAGGTAATCGTAGATGAGGTGATATCGCCACTCGATGTGCTTGGATTTTTGGTTAGACCTTAGCTCCTTAGCTAAGGCTATGGCGCCATTATTATCACAGTACAGAGGAATAACATCTAATGGTATCACTCTGATCTCTGTGATGAATTTCTTACACCAGAATGCCTCTTTCGCAGCTTCTAATACAGCGATGTATTCTGCTTCCATGGTGGAATCTACTATCACTATTTGCTTGGAACTCTTTCAACTGACAGCTCCATCATTACACACAAACAGACTCTCAGATGTCGACTTTCGATCATCTATATCAGACATAAAATATGAGTCTGTATATCCCTAGACTTGGAGTTCTCCATTATCAAAAATCAACAACATATTCTTAGTTCTTCTTAAGTACTTAAGAATACATTTTACAGAAGTTCAGTGTTCTTTACCTAGATTCGACTGATATCTGCTCATGACACTGCTATATCAGGTCGTGTACATAACATGGCATACATGAGGCTCCCTATTGCTGAAGCATAAGGGATCTTGCTCATGCGTTCAATCTCCTCTGGTGTATTAGGACACATTTTCTTGGAGGGATGAATGCCATGTCTGAAGGATACTAATCTCCTCTTGGAGTTTTTCATGCTAAACCTCTTTAACACTTTCTCTATGTACATCTTCTGTGAAAGACCTAGCATCCTATTCGGTCTATCTCTATAGACTTTGATTCCTAGAATGAAGGATGCTTCTCCTCGGTCTTTCATGGAGAATTCTTTAGATAACCACATTTTAACTATGGTCAACATGGGAATATCATTCCCAATAAGAAGGATATCATCCACATACAGTACGAGGAAGATAATAGTGCTCTCACTGACCTTTTTGAAAACACATGGTTCCTCCTCATTTTTTATGAAACCAAATAATTTGATCATATCATTAAAATGAGTATTCCAGCTTCGAGATGCTTGCTTAAGTTCATATATGGACCTTTGCAGCTTGCATACTTCATGATCAGCATCCTAGATGTAAAATCTAGCGGCTGTTTTATATAGATATCTTCTTTAAGGTATCCATTTAAGAATACCATTTTCATGTCCATTTGCCATATTTCATAATCGAAATAGACTACAACAGCAAGCAATGCGCGGATGAATTTTAGCATAGCTACTGATGAAAAGGTATCCTGATAGTCAATACCTTCGTACTGACTATAACCTTCGCCACTAATCTAGCTTTGAATGTCTCTACATTCACATCTACACCTATCTTTCTCTAGTGATCCATTTACACCCAATAGGTACTATACCTTCTGATGGATCTACCAAGGTCTAGACTTGGTTTGAGTGCATCGAGTCTATTTCTGACTTCATTGTCTCTAATCATTTCTCATAGTTGATATCTAATATCCCCTCATCATAGGTTTTGGGATCACCATGAACCTCATTACCTACGAGGAACATTTTTTCTACTTCCTCTAAAATAGTACCTAAGTTCCTCTCAGGAGGATGAAAAATCCTTTCCGCTCTATGAGGTGGAAGAGGTAGTGATTGTATTGGCTCAACCTAATTTGGTTCCATGGGGTCCTTAGCTCGTTGCTCTTGGTAGACTTTCTCCTCTAGCTTGATCTGCTTTCCAATGTTGCTATCTTGAATAAACTATTTTTCAAGAAAAATGGCATGCCAACTCATAATCACATTATGGTCTTCTAGAATGTAAAAATAATATCCTAATGACTCTTTAGGATATCCTATGAATCGAGCTCAAAAGGACCTATATTCTATCTTGTCCATTTGTTGTCTTTTGATATAAGCCAGACAACCCCAAATTCTGAGATGACTCAGACTTGATTTCTTATCATGCCATATCTCATACGATATGGTAGGAATGATTTTAGAGAAAACTCTATTCAGTAAGTATATAGCAGTTAACAAACTATGTCTCCAAAGAAAATCATGAAGATCTGTGAAGCTCATCATGGATCGAATCATATCTAATAGGATCTGATTTCTCCATTCTGAAATTCCATTGAGTTGAGATATTCCAGATGGAGTCCATTGAGAGACTATGCTATTTTACTTAAGATAGTCCAAAAATTTTCGACTAAGGTATTTACCTCCTCGATCTGATCGAAGAACCTTAATGGATTTTCTAATTTGCCTTTCGACTTCATGTCTGAATTTTTTGAGCTTTTTAAAAGCTTCAGACATGTATCTCATAAGATACATGTACTCTTACCGAGATAAATCATCAGTAAAGATTATGAAATAATCAAAGTTTTCTCTAGTCCGCACGTCAAATGGGCTACACACATCAGTATGTACTAGGACAAGTAGATCTATGGCCCTTTCCCCATGTCCCACAAAAGGAAACTTAGTTATTTTGCCATGAAGATATGATTCATAAATTGGATATGACTCGAAAGTCAATGGATTCAATAGCTTAATTTTCTTCAATTTATTAATCTTATCTTCTGCTATATGACCTAGCCTTAGGTGCCATAGATACCTATCATTTGGACTATCCTTGGGTCATTTTACGGCATTCACATTTTACTCGATGTTAAAGATAGATACATCAATATGTAAGTGATAGAGACCGTTAATGGGAAACTACTTGTAATTTTATTTCTTTCATAAAAAATATTATAATGGTCCTTAAGAAAACTAATTACATAGCCTTCTTATGCTAAACATGAAATAGAAATCAAATTTCTGCTTGCGGCAGACACATAATAACAATCCCTAAGTATTAAATCTAAGCCAGATGGTAGTCGAAGATGATAGATTTCCACAGCCACAACAATAATTCTTGCTTCATTTTCGATGCATAGAATCATCTCACCATCCCTCAGCCTCCTACAATCCTCAAGATCTTGCATGAAAGTGCACAAATGAGCATTAGAACCAGAGTCAAGCATCCAACTAGATGCAAAAAAAATCGTAAGGGTAGATTCAATAACGAGCATATCTCTAGAATGACCTGTCTCCTTCTTATTCTTCTGGGTGGCCAGGTATATAGGACAGTTCCGCTTCTAGTGGCCATCAATATTATAATGGAAATACTTTTCTTTGTCAGCGATCTTCTTCTTTAGCTCTGTCTTTCTTTTCTTTCCATCTTCCATCTTCTACCTTTTCACCGACTTCTTCTTCTTTCCAAAAGACTTTCTCTTGAAAGAAGTCGGTTCTATAGCAAGTACTGAGCCTTTAGAATCTTTCATAGAAAGCTTAGCAGTAATCAGCATATTCATAAGTTTGGCCAGAGTATTCTGAAGTTTATGCATATGGTAGTTCATGATGAACTGCCCATATGCATCAGTCAAGGATTGCAGAATTATATCATCTATAAATCCTAGTCTAACTTCACTCGGAGCTTCTCAAGCTCTTCTAAGTCCTTGATCATCATTAGATAATGATCTTGGACTGACTGTCTATCATGCATTTTAGCCTTAAAAAATCATTTAGTGATCTGATATTTGGCTGTGCAATTTTGTTCAACAAACAACTCTTGCAGGTGAGCCAACATTTGGCGAACTGTCTTGATATCTTCATGTTGGTGCTGAAGCTCATCAGACATTGAGCCCAACATGTAGTGTCTGACTTTGTTATCTTCATCCATCTATTTGTTAAGAGACGCTCTCTGTTCAGCGGATGGATGGGCTAGTAAGATGGGGGGATCCTGATCCAATACATGAGTTAACTTTTTAAAATCCAAAATGATTTTAAAGTTCTAGAGCCAATCCTTGTAATTGGATCTGATCAATCTATGACTATCCAGGATACGAGCTAGTGGGTTGGATGCAGACATTTTTTTTCTGTAGAGAGTCAAAGTTTCTAGTTAGATTTTGTAATTAAGACTTGACTAATTTATTTAGGAGTTTAATTTTTAAAAAAATTAGCTCCCACTATTTTCTTTAGATCCCTACACTCCCTCTATAGAGATGCAAAAATCTTCATGATTAATGATTTTTAGTGGATGATGCAGTCCCACCAACTAACTCATCACCTCACCTAATAGTTATTGATGATGGGTTGGCCAATGAGTGAACAACTCTTATCCAATGATTCTCTAATCATGGTGCACCCAGGCTTAGTCTCTAATTCATGAATCTCACCATGTTCGGAATGTTGATCCACTCTTTAGTTAAGTCAAACCCACCATTTGCATAGATTGGATTTCTAATTGGGTCTCTCATTGTATCCGAAATATTGAGCATAATCCATTCTTCAGCCCGTAGCATCCAATGCCTAATAGACATGGTTGCATCTTTTTGATGCAACTGAACCACTATGACCAGTCGAGAACAATCAACCCCAAGAAGGGTCCGCATATCTACAATGGTGAAAGACATTAGACTTAATCTTTTCTTAGGAAGATTTGATTTAGATCTCTTTAAACTTGACTTGACATAGTCATAACCATTATGACTAACCTAGTGGCATGGATTGGCTCAGATTATTAGCCACCTTAGATTAGGACTGAGCCGATAAATATGGCCAAATAAGTGAGACCGATGAGAGGGATATGCAATTAACTCGACAAGAACGCATTCGAGTCGAATAGCTCCCAATTAAAAATCAGTCGATCATATCTGCCAAACTTATCTTAGACACCAAATTGTTAAGCTAGAACCAATCAGATTAGCCTACAATCTAGACTCTAACCACTGAGCCTAATTAGATCTTGACTTGATCGATCACTCATGTGACTCAATCTTGACCCAAACTTAATCCCATTAGGTTGATCAATTTAAACACTCTTGATCCCATCTAACTGACTCTTGATTCGATTTGATCAACCGCTAGACCTAATTGAGCTACCCAAGCCCGAACCCAATTTTATGAATATGTCTTAGATCTAAAAGTTCTCAATTTTAGACTTAATATATTTCATAATATTAATTTTTAATTATATTTAGGATTTATAAATAAAATATGTAAATAAAATCCTAAGATTTCAGGATCTAAGATTTTGTAGAAAATAAGTTTTTAATTTTTAATTAAGGATGAACACACAGCATCCCTACACATCATAAGAATATCTCATCGAATGGAAGGAGAGGGCCTTTAAACCCTTCTTTGATCTTATGACCAGATAGCCAAGGAGAACGTCTTAATCAGAAACATGATGAATCTATAAAACTAGTTAGATCTACATCATATATCACATATAAAAATTGATCTAACTTAAAAACATATTTTGCATACATCTTATGTATCATATCATGCATGTTTTTAGATCTAAGTTATCTTATAAATATCTAAAAAATAAAATTTAAATTTGATCATCTCAAATTAAATTTATTCAAGATAACTTTGTAGATCTATTCTACAACTAGTCTAAACATGCATCAATCATATCTCGTATGAATTAAATAAATTTATTTTTTATTTTTTAATTTTAATTATAATATTTATAATATCAAAAAATAATAAATAAATAGATCTAAAAATTATAACTAATTAAATTAAAATTATGATTATGCTAGACTACACATAGAATAATTCTATTCCTAGTCTAGACATGCATCTCATACATCTTAGATCTAAATTATTTAATTTTAATTTTTTTATTTTAGATCTAATCACATTCATGTGACATCTAAAATTATCTAATTATCAGATTAAAAATATATTAAAATTAGATCTAATTAATTATGAAAACCTAGCTCTAATACCATTTAAAGAAAAAAAATTTATTTTTTAGATCAGGTTCGTTCAGATTTGAGACTCTTTAGATCTGATTTTATCAATCTAATAAAATAAAATTAATTAAATTTAATTTAATTATATCTTTGTTATGGGTAATCCTATTATCCTATGATGATTTCGATGTTTGTCTGAGGTTCTGGATGTAGCCATGCAAGCACCTAGCCTCTAACGATATCCACTCGGACAGGATCTGAAGATCTTCTTCTTCTCAATCTATGCTCCAAAAATTAGATCTGGATCTGATCTTGAAGGTCTTCAAAATATCTTTTGAAGATCAGCTGTTGTCTATTGCAGCAGTGCAGCCTTCTTCCTTTTCTGTCGCCTTTTTCTTACTTGGATCACACCAAACTTGCACCCAAAAACTCTTGAACATGGATAGGAGAGAGAAGATCTAAAGGTGGCATGGAGAGGAAGGGAGATAAGCCTTGTGGCATGGGAAAAGGGTAGAACCTCTCAATCCTAGGTGTAGATAGGGTTTATATAGACCCTGCTGCGCCATGCAGTGCAACATCATCCTGGTAATCATGGCTTTTTATGCAACCAAATCTAAATCTGATTGATAGAATGATATCATCTGATCCAATCAGATTAGTATCCCTCAAAAACCTCCTTAGGTGGCACCAAGACTGGTCAAAGAAGACTCTTTGGCGCCACCCAAGTTGAAAGCATGAAGCAACTAGAGTTCCATCTATATGGGACTCCAGATATGATCCTCATGAGGCGCATGCCTCCCTAGGCATGCATCCCTTTCCTTTCTACTTTTTAATAGGGAGACAAAGCCTCATGTTCTCTTTTATGGGTGCATGACATATGGGAAAATGTCTAAGTGTCAAAGGTCAATGTTTGACCAAAGTCAAAGGATAAGATTTAGCAGATGATGAAAAGTGGCAGGTATTGTCTTAAATTTATCTCATAAATTAAGATAATTCTTTTCTGATCTGGACAAGCTCTAGTCAGACCAAGTAATGGTTCCTGAGTGAGCTCAAATATATTTGGCTCAGTAGAGACAAGCTTTAAAGATTGTTGAAGGAGAACATTAGGCTCAATCGTGTGCTCGCACGATTTTCTTGAACCTAATTGAATCTTATTCAAATCAATTGAATTAGGCTTGTCCAATTGATGATATCCAAATCTAAACTCTTGTTTGTGTGACCCAATTAGGTTCAGTTTCGTATGGTAATGGGATACGTCATGATCTCTATCATTGACATCATCGAAACATCTTTCGATAGATCAGAACTTTTCTGATTCAGACAACTAGTATGATCAATCATCCAAATCATTCTAATTGCTCCCAAAATCCACCAGTGACACATAGCAGTATATGGTGGCAACCCATCAGAACTGAAAATGAACCTCTCAGTGTAGTTACCTATGTGATTAAGTTTCTCTATCTTGAGCCCTGATTAGATTAGGGTTAAGGTAATCTCGTCAAACCCTAATTTTCGTTATATGAATTAATCATTCAATTCAAGTCCAATATGAAAACCCTAATAGAAACTCTTTCTATTAGGTCACTCTGCCATGGTCTTGGGCTTATGGATTTGATTCTCATAATCATCGTAGGACTTCTCCTCTTCTACCAAGGTAGATAGATCTCCTATTGGTGCAATCCAATTCCTACAATGAACATGCTATAGCCAACATACACCTCAGAATTTCGAATAGCTAGGAGACCGAGTTATAGTATAGTCAAACTATAACACCCTCAAGGTGAACTATCGATGCACCTCAGGTCAAAGAACCAAACACGCCACTATAGCTTTGAGCCAGTCATCGACGAGAAGATAGACTTCCTCATGACTGCTCGAGGTGGTCACACTCAGTGCCCTCATTCTCTAACGAGTACCTATACTCTCTCTCTGGTGTCTCTACACTATGGACTCAAGACTCATCTACCCAAAAGAAGCGACGTACACCAACCTTCTGGATCAATCACCATCCTCATGATGATCCTACGATCGGGAGCATTTTATGAGTTAATAATAAAAATTCATGTCTTAAATTTTTAACTTTTGAAAATATGAACTATCATTACCATTATCTCAAGGAATGTATCACAGACACTTTCAAATATATATTATGATAGAAAATAATATATTTTATTATTTATAATCAAAATTATAATTTTTTTTAGATGTGTATTACAAGTGTCATCGAATTCTGGCTTCTAGGACATACATATCTAACACCTCCCTCCTTGGTGGTTCTAGCGATGGGGGGCCCCTCGACCGATCCTCCCATCCTTCAGGCCAATGTTGTAGGAATCGATCGAGCCTGCCTCATCTGATGAGCTCTTCGATCTCATCTTGGAGCAGAATGTATTCTTCAGTATCATGATCATGGTCACGATGGTAGAGATAGTACTTGTTAGGATTGTGCTTACCGAGGAGAGTGCGCATCCTCTCCGACCTTAGTAGCTACTCTTTGATCTCCATCAGAACCTAAATTTTCAGAGCATTGAGGAAGATATAGTTATGGAACCTTCTGAGGGGGGAGCCCCACCATGCCCTTCTGTCAGGGCTTCTTTGCTTCCGAGCCCAAGGAGGAGTTCGGGCTCATTTATGCTTAGGAAGAGTTTGGGAGCATGGTCGAGTTTCATTCGGCTTTTCTTCTACTATGGGTATACTTGATTCGTCTGCTCACTGCTCTCTAGTAACTTCACTATCCTTGGCCTTAAAGGCCTCTTCAACTTGGGCATAACCATCAGTCCGAGCTAGCATATTAGCAAAATCCCTAGGATAATACTTCTTCAGGAAGAACAATAGATCATTCTTCTGAAGGCCGTCCTTCAGTTCGACCATGGCAATAAACTGATCCAGGTTTCAACCCTCGAGAGCAGTAGCATTGAATTGGATGACGTAGGCCCGAATAGACTTTCCTTTCTTTTGCTTGATGTTGATAAGGGAGTCAGATCTTCGTCAAGGATGCCGGCTGCTAACAAAATGAGCCGCAAATAAGTGACTCATTTGATTACAAAAAAAGATAGTACCTAGCTTGAGGGCTGAGTACCAATTTCTCACTGCTCCCTTCGGAGTGGATGGATAAGCTCGGTATAGAATAGCATCTGGCATGCCATGGAGCAGCATCATGATCCGAAAGATCTCTAGGCGATCGATCAGATCAGCAGTCCCATCGTAGCTCTCGAATCAAGGGAGCTTGAAGTTTGATGGGATGGATTCCTATATGATTTGTTGAGAGAAAGGAGGGTCGGTGCAGATATCATTACCATAAGAGGAGAGAGTATGGTGGAGTTCCTCGATCTGTCGATTTATTTCTTATAGCTTTTGGTTTAGGAGATCCTCATGATTGTAGATCTCCAAAGTCTTCTAGCTAAATGGGGGTAAATTTCTCCCAAGGGTTGAATCATAATCAAAGCAGGGGTTCTCTATCCTCTACTTCTCCTTTCTGAAAGTCACAGGCCAACTCACCCAAGTCGGTCACCCCTAGACTGGGTCCTGAGATTCTAGCAAGGCTCACTCCAACTGGACAGACGTCGGAGACCATTGCTATTGCATGATCTACACTACATCAGTGAGGCCCCAAACCTATTGGACTAGCAAGTTGAACTACTTTGCATTCACTATTACAGTCAGTAGAGCTCCAGATACTAGAGATGAAATAGGGGCAGATAGATATGGATGAGATCTGGCCAAGGAGGTGGTTGACCGTCGGGTAGGAGCCTTCCTGAGAGGCATCCTCGAGAGACTAGCTGAAGAAGAAGAACCTTGAGGAGAAGAAGAAGAAAAAGAAGCTTCCGCTAAGTACTCTTTAAAAATAAGGAAACCTTTACAAAAGGTTCCTTTCTCTAGCACCAATTCTATTGGTGCAAAATCTAGTTGACATCAAAAAAGGTGCTGAAGTCGGAGAGGATGAGGTCATCACTAGTGACCTACAAAACAAGTCTCATCCGGAGTCGGGGGTGGTGGCTCTGGTAAGATCCTTCGATGATCAAGTCAGCTCTTTCGGCCAACAAAAATAGAGTACTAAGAGAAATTTTGGTAGTATTTTAAGGAGAATGAGAGCTTAGAGAATAAAGCATACCTGGAGGGTCTCTTAAATAAGTAGAGCCTATAACAAACTAATAGTAACAGCCACAACCGCCTAGTAGTGGACCGTTCGAGGCCACATGAAGTTTGTTATGGAGGATAGTGTCTGTTATTATGATATGCCAACCTATTGGAATCTGACAGCTAAAGTTTGGATAGGATAGCTGTAGGTGATGAAGAGTTTCTAGTTATTATTATTCCAGAGGAGCTCGGAAGTTATTGAGGTTGACTATGCGTAGGCTGTTGCTTACTATATCGAGGGCATGCATCGAGATCTTTTCAAGCTGCTGGAAGAGATTCGGACAGAATCCCATTAGGAGTATCTAAGAGAAGCTCGACCGAGCAAAGTCCTTCAGGCAATTGGAAGGAGAAGTTCAGAAGGAGTTTGAATGTAGGAGAAGTTTGGGAGGAGTTCGACTGTCAGAGAGGTCCGAAAGAAGTTCGACTGATGGAGAAGTTTGGAAGGAGTTTGACTATTGGAGAGGTCCGATTGAAGGAGAAGTTTGGAAGGAGTATGACTATAGAGAAGTCTGAGAAGAGTTCGACTGGCGGAGAAGTCTGACTGAAGAAAAAGTTTGGAAGGAGTTTGACTAGAGGAGAAGTTCGATAGGAGTTCGACCGACGGAGGGTCCGACTGAAGGAGAAGTTTGGAAGGAGTTTGATTGTAGGAGAAGTCCAAAAGGAGTTTGATTGATGGAGAAGTCTGACTGAAGGAGAAGTCCGAGAGGAGTTCGACTGTAGAAGAAGTTTGGAAGAAGTTTGACTGGCGGAGAAGTCTGAGAGAAGTTCAATCGGTCCTCAAACTGGTCAGGCTAGACTACCCAAGGGGCCACTCTCACTGTTCAAGTTCATCCAAAGGAAATCCAATGATAGAAGGATGATCGAGATCGCTCTAAGACTAGACATTTAACCAAACTTCGGTAGGAGTGGGATTATCCTCAACAACATCTATTTTATAAAAAAATTTGATTTCCTGAGGCTTCTCTTTTACATTGAATTTATTAAGTTTGTTTTAGATATTATTAATCTAAATTAGTTCTTTAATTCTTAAAAATAATTAAGTCATCTTTTAATTTTCTAAATAACTATCCTAGATCCCTGAGGATTCGACCTGATTCATCATGTTCTATGGAGTAATAATAGATTAACTTTTATCTTTAATCGCTCTCATGATAAGAGCGCATCACTATGGTCTTGATTCTGGTAGATACTATCAAGCAGAAACTTACAAAATCTAGTGTGATTCCTCAAAGTTGGGCCTTCGATCTCCAATGGAAAGGATGGAAACCCTTCTTGTTATTAAATAGAGCTCAAAGGGAGGAGTCCAACCCCTCCCCAACTTCAATTTCTATTTGAAAATCGGTGGAAAAAAACTCCCAATTGTCTTCTTCATCTCTACTTGTTTTAAATTTTTTTTTTCATGATACTTTAAAAATCATGCGAGATTTTTTTTTAATTCTTTTCTCTGATGGCCGACTAGGCCTAATTAGATTGGATATTATATATCCATCCATATTCATATTCATTTTTATTTGCTAAATATGAATATTGATCCTGATATTAGTTGAATACTTAAATTTTTATTCATATTCGAATAGATTCAGATATAAATTTAAAACAATATTATTAAATTTTTATTTTTAACTTGATCTAATCCTGGTATCTTGTTGGATCTAAGATTCTTTTCCCAAGTTGTCTAATGAATTTCTCCTCTATCGAAATCCAAAAATAACTAGATTAGGTTTAATTAAGGTCTGGCATGCCGCAGCCAGGCGTCATCCATTGGCAGTGAAAATCATGCAAGCTAACCAAGTTTGACCCATTTCCAGCTGTAGATGCGGTCAACGTACCATGCGACATACCGATGGGGAGTGTTGCTGAAAGTAAAGAGGGCAATAGGGAGCTCATTTTGGTGGAAGCAGAGACCACAGCATCAGGATAAAAGCATGTAGAATTACATAATTTTTGTGAGAACCAATCCATAAAAATAAAAATAAAAAATAAAAAAAAAATAGAGCTGGCATCTAATGCCGACTTCATCAAAAAAAAAAATGAAGGAGACTCCTTGGAGACTTCTTCTTCCTCCCGACCAACTCCTAAATGGAGTCAGAATCCACTTTAGAGAGGAGTGAAACTCCTCCCCTCCAACTCTATATTAAGGATCAAAGCCTTCTTCCTCTCCTCCAAAAAAATAAAATAAAATAAAATAAAATATACCCTAAATCCCTTCCTAGAATCCTCATGAAGAAATTCCAATCCTAAACCCTAGATCCCTTCTTAGAAACCCTAATTCCAATTATAAAATCCTAGATTACCTGTGCGTGGGACTTCGGATGGAAGAACGTGGGTTTTGGCCGCTAGCTGCCACTATTGCCGCCACCATCATAGGTATTTCTTTTCCTTCTCCTTCTTTTTCTTTCCAATGTCGCACCATTTTCCTCCATCGGCCTTTTCTTCTCCAACCACTCAATGATGCCTGAGAAAGAGAATCGAAGGTTTCGATCTCAAGGAGAATGGAAGAAAGAAAATAAGAAAAGAAGAAAAAAGCAAACAGAAAGAAAAGAGAAAGAGAAAGGAAAAAGGGAAAGAAGAGGAATCGCGAGAAAAAGAAAGGAAAAGAGAAAGAGAAAGGAAAAAAAGAAAGAAGAGGAATCGGGAGGAAAAGGAAGGAAAAGAGAGAGAGAGAGAGAGGGGGGGTTTGTTGGTTTTGGATGTTTTGTTTGGGTTGAACCCAATTCAATTGAATTTGGACCAAATAGATCCAAATTAGAAATTTATTTAGATTGGTTCCAGATTAGATTATGAAATTTATTAGTTATTTTATTTTTTTAGAATTAAAAATGCTAGAGCTTTCGATGTCGGAAGAACACTGGATCTAGAGATCAGATTAAGAAGATCATAAAATTTTGGATCTGATCAATAGGTAAGTTTTCTTTTATCTCTAGATTATTTTTATGTATATGTACATGTTTTAAAATTAGATTCTTGTACATAAATAATTAAAAATTATTAAATTTTGAAATTATGTATTTACTAATGAAAGTTGATTTGAGGAAAAAATTGGATCAAATATGATGTCATTATTACATGTGATAATTTTGAAAGAGAAGATTTCTTGAAAATTGCATGGCCTTTTCTTAAAATTATGTGATATTTAAAAAAAATTATATCTATCATCGATACATGAAATTTTGAATGAAAATTACTTTCATTGCTCTTTAAAATATATGAAAATTGAGTTGATACTGTAATAAAAATAAATATTTTTATTTTATTTATTTATGAAAAGTGGTTGAAACAAAAGCATAAGAAAAACTCTCTAATTAGACTATGATTTGAATCTAGCCAATAGGATTGATCGTTGGCCATAAGTCAGAAATATGTTTCTCTTGGACCTAGTCAGTTGGGGTTTATCGCTGGCAAAGTAAGTTTTTGTGGGCCTAACCAGTGGGGCTAATCACTGATAGCATGCCGACGGTTTAGGTGTTCTTCGTTTAGGACTAATCTCTTTATCTTGTCATAGGATGAGTCGTGGCCGTGTGAACTAGAGCTAGTTTTCTTATGGGCCTAGCCAGTGGGGCTGATCACTGGTAGCACGCCAATGATTCGAATGTTCTTCGCTCAGGGGCTAGTTTCTCTTGGGTCTCATCATGGGGCTAATCATGGCTGTAGTCATCAAAGACTAAGAGAAAAATTTTTTTTTAATGGACATGATAAGATTTTAAATTAAAAATATCTTGATATATATATTAGTGCTTAATTATTATATTTTAAAAAATATTTATGCTTGATCTTTTAGAGATGATTAGTAAACTTACTGAGCCCGTAGAGCTCACACTCTTTATCTGTTTCTATTTTTATTTTAGATCTAGAAGATCCTGCTGGGCTGAAAACCGATCAGTGAGGAGCTTAGAACTTAGGTAGATTATCTTTAGTTTGTTTTCCTTCAAACAAAATTATTTTATAGTTATTATTTTAAATCTTTATTTGGTTGGTTAATAATGTTGAAGACATTGTTATTAGTTTAATTTTTATTTAACATTAGAGAAATTGCTTTTGCCACTGCCTGAGTTGAATTATAATAATCAATTATTTAGTGAAAGGCAGGCCTTGTATATTCGAGGGAATTAAACCCTAAGAGTGTGTGGCCATCTATTGGGTGCCCGGCTTGAGTTATTGGGTTGGGGCATGATAGATTTTATGGTATCAGAGCTAGGTTTACAAGATCCAATAAAATAAAATAAGTTAAATAGTGAGAGTTGGGGTAAAAATTAAGAAATATTTGGATAATTATGAATATTAATAGTCAAGAAATATATTAAAAATCTATTTTTTTCATTTTAGATCATGATGGCTCACAACCATCTTGGATGGCTGTCTGACTCTATGGAGGACTCTCATGCGGCAAGTGTGCATTGCACTTATCGAGACGGTTATGCTTCTTAAGCTCCCAGTGCCTTCTGAACTGATAGTGTCTCTTATGCAGTTGGAGCTTCTCAAGCTCGTGCCACTTCTCGAGCTATCAGGGTATCTAGATCTACTCACCATCCATCACCAAAATAGGATGAGAGCCAAAATACAAATTGTTCCCATCAGCTAAATAATGTCCAAAATAATAATTACAAGAAAACCAACACTGAAAGTCCGATGACAGTCCTTATACAAGCATTAACTGGATTGGTGCAGTAAATGGAACGATAAGAAAATAGAGGAGGCGAGTCATCAAGGTCGGAACGAGGAATAGCGGAATTCAAGAGATTGGCACCACCAACTTTTGAAGGCTCTATGGATCCCATTGAATCATTAAAATGGCTCAAAGAGATGGAAAAAGCCTTCCCCAGTATGGAATGCACTGACCAAGAAAAGATCCATTTTGCCATTTATCAGCTACAGGGAGAAGCATTTGAATGGTGGGAAGCCATCTAGAGACAATGAGGGACTGATGGGCTAGTCACTTGGGACATCTTTTATCAGGAGTTTATGGATATATACTTTCTTGAGGGTCTTAGATTTGAGAAGGAAAGTGAGTTCACCAAGTTGATATAGGAAAATATGATCGTGGCCCAGTATGAGGCTAAATTTACTGAACTATCCCACTTTGCTCCAGATCTTATGGCAATTGACAATATCAAGGCTCGGAGATTTGAAAAAGGGTTGAAGCTTAGAATTTGTGTGGGAGTGAGATCGATGCAGTTGACCACAAATCAAGAGATTATCAATTTAGCAAAAATTATGGAGTAAGAAAATAATAATATTCAATAAGAAAGGGAGCGACAATAGAAGAAGAGATCAAAACCTAGCAGTTATCCCAACAAACAATCCAAGCACCAAGAAACTCAGCAAAAAGATGATCAGTCAAAGAAAGAACCTCGGTGTGGCCGATGTGGAGGCATCCATCTGGAACAGAATTATCACTAGTTTTCTGGAGCCTATTTTAATTATGGCCAGCAGGGCCATAGAGCGGTGAACTATCCTTGATCACAAAATCCTAGATATCGGTAGCCTTTTTAGAGTACATCTAGACCACCTACTTTTGGAGCACTGACCACTCATCAAGGTCAACCCTCAAGACAATGAGGACCACCAAAACCAAATACCCAGGCTCATATTTATGCTATGACTCAGCAGCATGTGGAGACATCAAATACTATAGTAGCAAGTACCCCAAAAATCCCTTACAACTTCATTTAAAATTAAGGTTATACAATCTTTTATGCATGATCATAATATAAAAAAAAAATTAAAATTCATAGGTATTATCAAAGTTGAGACTGCACATGCTTATGTTTTATTTGATACCGGGGCTACTTATTCATTTGTTTCAATCGAATTTGCTAAAAAGATTGGTCTTAGGCCTATGCTCTTGGAAGATGAGATGTGTGTATCTACTCCAAGTAAGAGTGTCATCGTGGTAGATATGTTTTGCCCCTCTTATATTATGAGCATTGGAGATCATGATCTTGCATCTGATCTAATGGTTCTAGAGATGAGGGATTTTGATGTAATCCTAGGGATGGATTGGCTTGCTTCATATCATGCCATAGTAGACTGCTTTAGGAAGAGAGTGACCATTCAGATTCCAGGACAGACACCACTCAATTTTTCTGACAAAGAAATGAATGCCCCTATAAAAATTATATCAGTCATGCAGGCTTGCAAAATGTTAAGAAAGGATTGTAAGGGATATTTGTCAGTATTGTAGATACTCAATAGGAGGAGATCAAGATAGAAAATATATCTATAGTACAAAAATTTTCTGATGTTTTTCTAGAAGATCTTCCAAGATTACCTCCTGATAGGAAGATAGAATTTTTAATTGATTTGACACCCAGTGCTGGATCTATCTCTAAAGCCTCCTATCGTATGGCACCAACTGAGTTGAAAGAGCTCAAGGAGCAACTCTAAGAACTTCTTGATAAAGGCTTTATCAAGCCTAGTGTCTCCCCATGGGGTGCTCCGATACTTTTCACTAAAAAGAAGGATGGAAGTATGGGACTGTGCATTGACTATTGAGAGTTGAACAAGTTGACCATTTGAAATAAGTACCCTCTACCAAGGATAGCTGATCTTTTTTATCGGCTTTAGGGTGCTCAGATATTTTCAAAAATTGATCTTCGATCCGGATATCATCAATTAAAAATTAAGATGGACGATATATCTAAAATAGCTTTTCGAACTTGATACAGACATTATGAATTCTTGGTTATGCCTTTTGGATTAACGAATGCTCCTGCAGCCTTTATGGACATGATGAATAGAGTGTTCAAGCCTTATTTGGATCAATATGTGGTAGTATTTATTGATGACATTCTAGTATATTCTAAGAGTCCAGAAGATCATGAAAGGCATTTGAGGATAGTATTATGGACACTGAGGGAGCAGAAGCTACATGCAAAGTTAAAGAAATGTCAATTTTGGCTTGAAAGTATCTCCTTCCTCGGATACATAATCTCTAAAGAAGGTATATTGGTGGACCCAATGAAGGTAGAGGCGATTATGAACTGGAAACAACCTACTAGTTGAAGAAAAAAATCTATTTCCTGGATCAGGTTTGTTCAGATCTGATTTGATCAAAAGAAATATTTCAAAAAATTTTCTCTTAGATCTAAATCAAATTTGATACTTTTCAGATCTAATTTGATGGTCTAATAAAATAAAAATAAAATAAAATAAATCAGATTTAATTTATACCTTGTTCTTGGGTAATCTTATTATCCTGTGATGATCCTGTTAATTGCCTGAGGTTCTGGATGCAGCCACGCAATCACCTGGTCTCTACTGCTATCCACTCAAGCAAGATCTAGATATCTCCTCCTTCTCGATCTATCCTCCAAAGATTAGATTTGGATCTAATCTTGAAGGTCTTCAAAATAGCTTTTGAAGATTCGATGTCGTCTATTGCAATAGTGCTGCCTTCTTCCTTTCTTGTCACCTTTCTCTTGCCTGGATCGCATCAAACTAAAGCCCAAAACCACTTGGGCATGGAGAAGAGAGAGAGGATCTGAGGTAGGCATGGAGGAGAGAGGGAGAGAGCAATATGGCATAGCTTAAGGGAGAACTTCTTAAAAGCTAGGCGCAGACAGAGTTTTTATAGACCCTACTGTGCCATGCAATGCCACATCATCCCGGCCAATCACGTCTCTTCGTGCAATCAGATCTAAATTTGATTGATGGGATGACATCACCTAATCTAATTAGATGAGAGCCCCTCGCCAACACCCTTAGGTGGCCCTAAAACTGGTCAAAGCAGAGTCCCTTGGCGCCACCTAGTTTGATTCTAAGAAGCAACCTGGAGTCCCATCTATATGGGACTCCAAGAATCCCTATCCTTGGGCGCATGCCTTCCTAAGCATGCACCCACTCTTTTCCTCTTTCTAGCAAGGGGATAAGCCCCTATCTACTCTCCTATGGATGCATGATACTTGGGCAAATGTCTAAGTGTCAAAGGTCAACGTTTGACCAAAGTCAAAAGACAAGAATTAATAGGTGATGAAAAATGGTAGGTGTTATCTCAAATTTATCTCATAAATTAAGATAACATTTTTTTGATCTGGACAAGCTCCAATCAGACCAAGTAAAGGTACCTGAGTGAGCACAAACACATTTGGCTCAGTCAAGACAACTTTTAATGATTGTAGAAGGAGAACATTAGGCTCAATCATGCGCTAGCATGATTTTCTTGAACCAAATTGAATCTAATTCAAATCAATTGAACTGGGCTAGTCCAATTGATGATATCTAGATCCAAACCCTTATTTGTGTGATCTAGTTAGGTTTAGTTCTATATGGTAAAGGGATATGTCGTGATCTCTATCATCGACATCATCGAAACATCTTTCGATGGATCATAACTTTTCTGATTCAGACAACTAGAATGATCGATCATCCAAATCATTTTAATTGCTCTCAAAATCCACCAATGACACCTAATAGTATATGGTGGCAACCCATTAGAATTAAAAATGAACCTCTTGATACAGTTACATGTGTGATTAAATTTTTCTATCTTGAGCCCCAATCAGATTAGAGTTAAGGTGAACTCATCATACCCTAATTTCTATCATATTATTTAATTATTTGATTCAAGTCCGATGTGAAAACTTTAATAGAAACTCTTTCTATTATTTCACTCTGCCATGGCCATGGGCTTATGGACTTGATTCTCATGATTATCATAGGGTTGCTCCTCATCTATCGAGGTAGATAGATTCCCTCTTGGTGCAATTCAATTCCTACAATGAACATGCTATAGCCAACATACACCTCAGGGTTCCGAATGGCTAGGAGACTAAGTCATGGTATAGTCAAACTATAACACCCTCAAGGTGAACTGTCGATGCACCTCAGGTCAAAGAACCAGACACACCACTGTAGCTTCGAGCCAGTCATCAACGAGAAGGTAGACTTCCTTATGACTACTTGAGGAGGTCACACTCAGTGCCCTCATTCTTTAATGAGTATCTATACTCTCACTTTGGTGTCTCTACACCATAGACTCAAGACTCATCTACTGTAAAGAAGCGATTGTACACCAACCTTCCAGATCAATCACCATCCTCATGATGATCCTATGGTCGGGAGCATTTTATGAGTTAATAATGAAAATTCATGTCTTGAATTTTCAACTCTTGAAAATAAGAATTATCATTACCATTAACTCAAGGGATGTATCACAGACACTAAATACACATATGTGATAGAAAATAATCCCATTTTATTATTTATAGTCAAAATTATAATTTTGTCCTTAGAAGTGTACAATAAGTGTCAGCCAATTCTGACTTCTAGAGCATACATATCTAACAAACTCCCACTTGATCTAAAGCCAATTGGCTATAAATCTAAGTCCCATCTTCTCAAGATGGACTTCGATCTTCTGTTGGCCCAACGACTTTGTGAGTGGATCCATCGCATTATCTATGAAGTCGACTCTCTTGACCTTAACGTAACCCTTCTCGAGGTAATTGTGGATGAGGTGGTATCGCCGCTCGATGTGCTTGGATTTCTGGTGAGACCTCGACTCCTTAGCAAGGACTATGGTGCCATTATTGTCGTAGTATAGAGAAATGGCATCTGATGGCATCACTCCAATCTCTGCAGTAAACTTTTTGTACCAAAATGTCTCCTTCGCAGCTTCTGATGCAGCGATGTATTCTGCTTTCATGGTGGAATCTGCTATCACTGTCTACTTGAAACTCTTCCAATTGATAGCACCACAAACAGACTTTCAGATGTCGACTTTCGATCATCTACATCGGACATAAAATCTGAGTCTGTATACCCTTGGATTTAGAGTTCTCCATTACTAAAAACCAACAACATATCCTTAGTTCTTCTCAAGTACGTAAGGATACATTTCACAGAAGTCTAGTGTTCTTCACCTGAATTCGACTGATATCTGCTCGTGACACTCACAGCATGGGTTATATCAGGTCGTGTACATAATATGGCATACATGAGGCTCCCTATTACTGAAGCATAAGGGATCTTGCTCTTGCATTCTATTTCCTCAGGTGTGCTAGGGCACATCTTCTTGGAAAGATGAATACCATGTCTGAAGGGTATTAATCCCCTCTTAGAGTTTTTCCATACTAAACCTCTTTAGTACTTTCTCTATGTACATCTTCTGTGAAAGTCCTAGCATCCTATTTGGTCTATCCCTATAGACCTTAATTCCTAGAATAAAGGATGCTTCACCTAGGTCTTTCATGGAGAATTCCTTGGACAACCATATTTTGACTATGGTCAACATGGAAATATCATTCCCAATAAGGAGGATGTCATCCACGTACAATACGAGAAAGACAACAGCGCTCCCACTGATCTTTTTGAAGACACATGATTCCTCCTCGTTCTTGATGAAACCAATAGCTCGGAGGTGCTTGCTCAAGTCCATATATGGACCTTTGCAGCTTGCAAACCTTATGATCAGTATCACTGGATGTGAAACTAGCGGCTGTTCCATATAGATATCTTCCTCAAGATATCCATTTAAGAATGCCATTTTTACGTCCATTTGCCATATTTCATAATCGAAATAGGCTGCAATAGCAAGCAATGTGCGGATGGATTTTAGCATAGCTACTAGGAAAAAGGTATCCTGATAGTCAATGCCTTCATGCTGACTATAACCTTTTGCCACTAGTCTAGCTTTTGAATGTCTCCACATTTCCCATCTGCACCAATCTTTCTCTTGAAGATCCATTTACACCCAATAGGTACTATACCTTCTGGTGGATCTACCAAGGTCCAGACTTGGTTTGAGTGCATCGAGTCAATTTCTGACTTCATTGCCTCTAACCATTTCTCAGAGTCGATATCTGATATCGTCCTTGTTATAGGTTTTGGATCATCACCATGAATCCCATTACCTATGAGGAAAATATTTTTCTCTACTTTCTCTGAAATAATACCTAAGTATCTCTCAAGGGGATAAAAAAACTCTTTTCGATCTATGAGGTGGAGGAGGTAGTGATTCTTATTGGCTCAACCTGATTTGGTTCCAATTGGTCCTTAGCTCGTTGCTCTTGTCTTGTGAGACTTTTCATCAAGCTTGATCTGCTTTTTCAATGCCGCTATCTTGAATAAACTATTTTTCAAGAAAGATGGCATGTCGACTCACAATCACATTGTGGTCTTCTGGAATGTAGAAATAATATCCTAATGACTCTTTAGGATATCCTAATGAATCGAGCTCTAAAGGACCTAAACTCTAACTTGTCCGCTTGTTGTCTTTTGACATGAGCCGGACAATCCCAAATTCTGAGATGACTCAGACTTGGTTTCTTACCATGCCATATCTCATACGGTGTGGTAGGAACGGTTTTAGAGGAACCCTATTCAGTAAGTATAATTGAAGTTAACAAACTGATGTCCCCAAAGAAAATCAAAAAGGTCTGTGAAGCTCATCATGGATCGAACCATATCCAATAGGATCCGATTTCTCCATTCTAAAATTTTGTTGAGTTGAGGTGTTCCAGGTGGAGTCCATTGAGAGACTATGCCATTTTTCTTGAGATAGTCTAGGAATTCTCGGCTAAGGTATTCACCTCCTCGATCTGATCGAAGAACCTTAATGGTTTTTCAGTTTGCTTTTTCTACTTCATGTCTGAATTCTTTGAACTTTTCAAAAGCTTCAGACTTGTGTCTCATAAGATACACATACCCATACCTAGATAGATCATCAATAAAGGTTAATGAAGTAGATAAAATTGCCTCTAGCCGGCACATCAAATGGGTCACACACATCAGTATGTACTAGGGCAAGAAGATCCGTGGCCTTTCCCCATGTCCTAACAAAAGAAAGCTTTAGTCATTTTGCCATTGAAGACAAGATTCATAAATTGGATATGACTCAAAAGTCAATAGGACTCAATAGTCCCATTTTTTTCAATTTGTTAATCCTATCTTCTGCTATATGACCTAATCTTAGGTGCCATAGATATCTATCGTTTGGACTATCCCTAGGTCATTTCATGGCATTCACATTTTGCTCGATAGTTAAAAATAGATACATCAATATGTAACTGATAAAGACCGTTAATAAGGAAACCACTTGCAATTTTATTTCTTTCATAAAGAATGTTGCAATGGTCTTGAAGAAAACTAATTACATAGCCTTCTAGTACTAGGCATGAAACAGAAATCAAATTCCTACTTACTACAGGTACATAATAATAATCTTTTAATACTAGGTCTAAACGAGATGGTAGTCGAAGAGGATATGTTTCCATGACCACAACTACAACTCTTGCTCCATTTTCAATATGTAGGATCATCTCACCATTCCTCAACCTCCTGCTATCCTCAAGACCCTGTATAAAAGTGCACAAGTGAGCACTAGAATCAGAGTCAAGCATCCAACTGGATGCAGAAGAAACTATAAGGGTAGACTTAATAACGAGCATACCTCCAGAAGGACCTGCCTTCTTCTTATTCTTTAGGGTGGCCAGGTAAGTAGGACAGTTCCGCTTCTAGTGGCTGTCCGTATTGTAATGAAAATATTTTTCTTTGTCAATTGTCTTCTTCTTCAGCTCTGCCTTCTTCTTCTTTTCTCCTTCCATCTTCTGCTTTTTCACAGACTTCGTCTTCTTTTCAAAATATTTTCTCTTAGAAGAAGTCCGTTCTATAGCAAGCACTGAGCCTTTAGAATCTTTCATAGAAAGCTCAGTAGTAACCAGCATGTTTATAAGCTCGGCCAGGAAATTTTAAAGTTTATGCATATGGTAATTCATGATGAACTTGCCCATATGCATCAGTCAAAGGATTGCATAGAATTAATATCATTCTGCAGATCCAAGTCTAACTTCACATTGAGCTTCTCAAGCTCTTTTTATGTCCTTGATCATCATCAGACAGTGATCTTGGACTGACTATCCCATCACGCATCTTAGCCTTGAAAAAGTCATTTAGTGACTTGATACTTGGCTGCGCGACTCTGTTCACCAAACATCTCCTTGTAGGTGAGCCAATATTTGATGGACAGTCCTGATATCTTCATGTTGGCACTGAAGCTCATCAGACATCAAGCCCAACATGTAGTATCTGGTCTTGTTATCTTCATCCGTCCACTTTTCAAGAGATACTCTCTATTCAGTGGATGGATGAGCTAGTAAGGTGGGAGGGTCCTGATCCAATACATGAGTTAACTTCTTGAAACCTAAAATAATTTTGAAGTTCTAGAGCCAATCCTTGTAATTGGATCCGATCAGTCTATGGGTGTCCAGGATACGTGCTAGTGGATTGGACGCAGACATTTTTCTGTAGAGAGTCAAAGTTTTTAGTTAGATATTGTAATTAAGACTTGACCAATTTATTTAGGATTTTTATTTTTAAATAAATTAGCTTTTATTATTTTCTCAGAATCCTACACTTTCTTTGTAGAGATGCAAAAATCTCCATGATTAATGATTTCTAGTGGGTGGTGCGGTCCCACCAACTGACTCATCACCTCACCTAACAGTTATTGGTGATGGGTTAGCCAATGAGTGAACAACTCTTGTTCAATGATTCTCTAATCATGGTGCACCCAAACTTGGTCTCTAATTCATGAATCTCACCGTATGCTCGGAATATTGATCCACTCCTTAGTTAAGTCAGAACCACCATTTGCACAGACTGGATTTTTAATTGAGTCTCTCACCATATCCAGAATATTGAGTCCCAACTCCATCCTCCAGCCCATAGCATTCCAATGCCTAATAGACATGGTTGCATCTTCCTGGTGCAACTGAACCACTGTAACCAGTCGAGAACAATCAACCTTGGGAAGGGCCCGCACATCTACAATGGTGGAAGATCCTTAGACTTAATCTTTTCTTAGAAAGATTTGATTTAAGGTCTCATTTAAACTAGACTTGACATAGTCATAACCAATTATGACTAACCTAGTGGCATAGGGTTAGCTCAGGATTATTGACCACCTCAGATCAGGAACTGAGCCAATAAATATGGCCAGGTAAGTAAGACCGGTGGAAGGGATATGCCATTAACTCGACAAGAATGCATTCAGAATCGAGTAGCTTCCAATTAAAAATTAGTCGATCGTATCTGCCAAACTTACCTTAGACACCGAATTATTGAGCCAGAATCAATTGGGTTAGCCTACAATCCAGACTTTAACCATTGAGCCTAATTAGGTCTTAGCTTGGTCGATCACTCATGTGATTCGATCTTGATCCAGACTTAATCCTATTAGGCTGGTCAATTTAAGCACTCTTGATCCCATCTAACCAACTCTTGATTCGGTTTGATCAACCGCTTAGACCTAATTGAGCTACCCAAGCCCGAACCCAGTATTATGAATATGTCTTAGATCTAAAATTCTCAATTTTAGACCTAATTATATTTCATAATCTTAATTCTTTAATTAAGTAGGGTTCATAAACAAAATATGCACAATAAATCCTAGGGTTTCAGGATCTAGGGTTTTGCAGAAAGTAAGTTTTGGATTTCTGATTAAGGACGAACGCGCAGCACCCCTACACATCATAAGAACACCCCATCGAAATGGGAAGGAGAGGGCCTTTAAACCCTTCTTCGATTCTTATGATCGGACGGCCAAGAGGAACGCCTTAATCAGGAACATGTAAATACTACAAAACTAGTTTTAGATCTATATCATATATCTCATATATACAAATTTAGATCTAATCATGGCATATTTTGCATACATCTCATGTATCAAATCATGCATATTTTTAGATCTAAATTATCTCATAATTATCTAAAAAATTAAATTTAAATTGATCACATCAAAATAAATTCTATTCTAGATAATTATGTAGAACTATTCTACAATTAATCTAAACATGCATTCATCATATCTCATATGATAAAAAATTAAATAATTTTATTTTCTATTTTTTAGATCTTATTATAATATATATAACTATTAGATATATATACCCTAGAAGCCAGAATTGATCGACACTTGTAATACACTTTTAGGAGCAAAATTATAATTTTGACTAAAATCAATAAAATGGGTTATTTTCTATCACATATATGTATTTAGTGTCTGTGATACATCCTTTGAGTTAATGGTAATGATAATTCATATTTTTCAAGAGTTGAAAATTTAAGACATGAATAATCATTATTAACTCATAAAATGCTCCCGACCATAGGATCATCACGAGGATGGTGATTGATCCGGAAGGTTGGTGTACAATCGCTTCTCTTTAGTAGATGAGTCTTGAGTCTACGGTGTGGAGACATCGGAGCAAGAGTATAGGTACTCGTTAGAGAATGAGGGCACTGAGCGTGACCACCTCGAGTAGTCATTAGGAAGTCTACCTTCTCGTCAATGACTGACTCGATGCTGCAGTGGTGTGTCTGGTTCTTTGACCTGAGTGCATCGACAGTTCACCTTGAGGGTGTTATAGTTTGACTACACCATTACTCGGTCTCCTAGCCATTGGAACCCTGAGGTGTATGTTGGCTATAGCATGTTCATTGTAGGAACTGGATTGCATCAAGATGGAATCTATCTACCTCGGTGGTAGAGGAGCAGCCCTATGATGATCATGAGAATCAAGTCCAGAAGCCATGGCCATGGTAGAGTGAAATAATAGAAAGAGTTTCTATTTAGATTTTCACATCGGACTTGAATCGAATGATTACATCATATGACAGAGACTAGGGTTTGACGAGTTCACCTTAACCCTAATCTGATCGGGGCTCAAGATAGAAGAACTTAATCACACACAGGTAGCTGCACCAAGAGGTTCGCATTCAGCTCTGATGGGTTGCCACCATATACTGCTAGGTGTCACTGGTGGATTTTGGGAGCAATTAGAATGATTTAGATGATCGATCATTCTAGCTGTTCGAATCAGAAGAGTTCTGATCCATCGAAAGGAGTTTCGATGATGTCGATGATAGAGATCATGACATATCCCATTACCATACAGAACTGAACCTAACTGGGTCACACAAATAAGGGTTTGAATCTGGTGATCATCAATTGAACTAATCCAGTTCAATTGATCTGAATGAGATTCAATTAGGTTCAAGAAAATCGTGCTAGCACTCGATTGAACCTAACGTTCTTCTTTTACTATCATAAATAAGTTGTCCTGACTGAGCCAAAGAAGTTTGTGCTCGAATCAGAGGCCTTCACCTATGGTCTGACTGGAGCCTTGTCCAGAGTCAGAAAAAAGGTTGTCTTATTTTGTAAGACAATTACCTGCCATTTTTGGTCACCTGCCATTTCTCGTTCCTTTGACTTTGGTCAAAAGTTGACCTTTGACTGGTCAAATATTGACCATTGACACTTTGACTTCTTGATCCACATGTGTCACGCACCTATTGGAGAGCTGGTGGAGGCTTGTCCCCCTACTAGAACCTGGCAAGGAGGAGGGCGCACGCCACCCTTGGCGTGTGCCCAAGCAGGAGGCGCCCAGGAGTCCCTATTGGACAGGAACTCCATCTCTTTTTTGGATTTCGATTAGAGTTCTCCTAAGAACCAAGTTTGACTGGTCTTAGATGCCATCTTAGGAGGAATCCAAGGGACTCTATTCCCACCAATCAGGTTTAGATCTGATTTCACAAAGGATTATGATTGGTTGGGAAGAAGAGGAGTTGGATCACAGATAGTCTATAAATAAGACCCTGTGCCCAACTCAAATTATGTTTGGAAAGGAATTGAAAATTCCCACACCCAAGGCTACCTCTCCTCTCCTCCTCCATGCCAAAGCATCTTCTACCTCTCCTCTCCATGTCCAAAAGTATTTTGAGATCTTGGTTGGTGCAATCCAGATGAGAGAAAGGCGACTGAAAGCTAGAAGGCTGCGCTGCTGCAAAGGACAACTGCTGATCTTCAAAAGGAGTTTTGAAGATCCTCCAGATCAGATCCAGATCTAATTTTTGGAGACATGATAGAGAAGAAGAGGATCTCCAGATCCAGCCTAAGTGGATACCGGTAGAGGCCAGGCACTTGCGTGGCTAGATCCAGAACCTTCCGCTGCTTACAGGATCATCAATGGGTAATAGGATTACCCAATCAAGGTAAATTAAATTTGATTTAATTTATCTTAGATTTTATTTTATTATTAAAATAATAAGAATCAGATCTAAACATCTCAGATCTGAATTAGAATCAAAGAAAAAAAATTTTTAAAATATATCTCATGATCTGATCAGATCTGAACGAACCTGGATCCGAAAAATCAGGATTTTCCTTCAACTGGTATCAGAGCCAAGGTTCTAAAAGTATTTAGATCTGATTTTAAATTTATTTTAATTAAAAAATAAGTGATTTTAGATGTCACATGAATGTGATCAGATCTAAAATCAGAAAAAATTAAAATTAAATGATTTGGATCTAAGATTAGAAAATATGCATGACTAGTTCTAAAATAGAATAGTTCTATAGAATAGTCTTGCATGTTTTTAATTTAATTTGATTAAATCATATTTTAGATCTATTTATTTACTATTTTTTGATATTATAATTATTATAATAACATCTAAAAAATAGCAAATAAAAATTATTTAATTTTAAATATCATATGAGATATGATTGATGCATGTCTAGACTAGTTGTAGAATAGTTCTACATAATTGTCTAGATTAGAATTTATTTTGATTAGATCAATTTAAATCTAATTTTTTAGATTATTATGAGATAATTTAGATCTGAAAAATATGCATGATTCGATACATGAGATGTATGCAAAATATGCCATGATTAGATCTAATTTGTATATGAGATATATGATATAGATCTAAAACTATTTTGTAGTATTGACATGTTCCTGATTAAGGCGTTCCTCTTGGCCGTCCGGTCATAAGAATGAAGAAGGGTTTAAAGGCCCTCTCTTCCCATTCGATGGGGTGTTCTTATGATGTGTAGGGGTGCTGCGTGTTCGTCCTTAATCAGAAATCCAAAACTTACTTTCTGCAAAACCCTAGATCCTGAAACCCTAGGATTTATTGTGCATATTTTGTTTATGAACCCTACTTAATTAAGAATTAAGATTTATGGAAATATTAATTAGGTCTAAAATTGAGAATTTTAGATCTAAGACATATTCATAATACTGGGTTCGGGCTTGGGTAGCTCAATTAGGTCTAAGCGGTTGATCAAACCGAATCAAGAGTTGGTTAGATGGGATCAACAATGCTTAAATTGACCAGCCTAATAGGATTAAGTCTGGGTCAAGATCGAGTCACGATCAAGCAAGACCTAATTAGGCTCAGAGGTTAGAGTCTGGATTGTAGGCTAACCCAATTGGTTCTGGCTCAACAATTTGGTGTCTAAGGTAAGTTTGGCACATACGACCGACTGGTTTTTAATTGGAAGCTACTCGACCTGAATGCATTCTTGTACGAGTTAATGGCATATTCCTTCCACCGGTCTCACTTACCTGGCCATATCTGTTGACACAGTTCTGATCTGAGGTGGTCAATAATCCGAGCTAACCCATGCCACTAGGTTAGTCATAATTGTTATGACTATGACCAAGTCTAGTTTAATGAGACCTGAATCAATTCTCCCTAAGAAAAGATTAAGTCTGAGGTCTTCCACCATTGTAGATGTGCGGGCCCTTCCCGGGGTTGATTGTTCTCGGCTGGATACAGTGGCTCAGTTGCACCGGGAAAGATGCAACCATGTCTATTAGGCATTGGATGCTATGGGCTGGAGGATGAGTTGGGCTCAATATTTTGGATACGGTGAGAGACTCAATTAGGAACCCAGTCTATGCAAATGGTGGGTCTGACTTAACTAAGGAGTGGATCAATATTTCCGGATACGGTGAGATTCATGAATTAGAGACCAAGTTTGGGTGCACCATGATTAGAGAATCATTGAACAAGAGTTGTTCACTCATTGGCTAACCCATCACCAATAACTGTTAGGTGAGGTGATGAGTCAGTTGGTGAGACCGCACCACCCACTAGAAATCATTAATCGTGGAGATTTTCGCATCTCTACAGAGGGAGTGTAGGGATCCGAGAAAATAGTGGGAGCTAATTTGTTTAAAAATAAAATCCCTAAACAAATTGGTCAAGTCAAAATTACAGTATCTAACTAGAATCTTTGACTCTCTACAGAAAAAATGTCTGCGTCCAACCCATTGGCACGTATCCTGGACACACATAGACTGACTGGACCCAATTATAAAGATTGGCTCAGGAACTACAAAATTATTTTGGGTTCTGAGAAGTTAACCCATGTATTTGGACCAGGACCCTCCCACCTTACCAGCCCGTCCATCCACTGAACAGAGAGCGTCTCTGAAAAAATGGATAGACGAAGATAATAAGGCCAGATATTACATGTTGGGCTCGATGTCTGATGAGCTCCAGCGCCAACATGAAGATATCGGGACTGCTCGCCAAATGTTGGCTCACCTGCAGGAGATGTTTGGTGAACAGAGTCGCGCAGCCAAATATCAAGTCACGAAATGACTTTTTAAGGCTAAGATGCGTGATGGGCAGTCAGTCCAAGATCACTGTCTGACAATGATCAAGGACATGGAAGAGCTTGAGAAGCTCGGTGTGAAGTTAGACTTGGATCCTGCAGAACGATATTATTCTGCAATCCTTGACTGATGCATATGGGCAATTCATCATGAATTACCACATGCATAAACTTCAAAATTCCTTGGCCGAATTAATGAATATGCTGGTTACCGCTGAGCTTTCTATGAAAGGTTCTAAAGGCTCAGTTCTTGCTATGGAACGGACTTCTTCCAAAAGAAAGTCTTATGGAAAGAAAAAGAAGTCTGTGAAAAAAGCAGAAAGGTGGAAGGATCAAAGAAGAAGAAGGCAGAGCCGAAGAAAAAGGCCGATGTCAAAGGAAAGTGTTTCCATTGCAACAGCGACGGCCATTGGAAGCGGAACTGCCCTACTTACCTGGCCACCCTGAAGAACAAGAAGGAAGGTCCTTCTGGAGGTATGCTCGTTATTGAGTCTAACCTTACGATTTCTTCTGCATCCAGTTGGGTGCTTGACTCTGGTTCTAGTGCTCATCTGTGCACTTCCATGCAGGGTCTTGAGGATAGCAGGAGGCTGAGGGATGGAGACATGATCCTACGCATCGGTAATGGAGCAAGAGTTGCTGCAGTAGCCTGGTGGGAACATACCCTCTTCGATTACCATCTGGTTTAGACTTAGTTTTGAAAAGACTGTTATTATGTGCCTGCAGCTAGCAGGAATTTGATTTCTGTTTCATGCTTAGCATAAGAAGGCTATGTGATCACCTTCTTTAAGGACCATTGTAACATTCTTTATGAAAGAAATAAAATTGCAAATGGTTTCCTTATTAATGGTCTTTATCAGCTACATATTGATGTACCTGTTCTAACTATCGAGCAAAACGTGAATGCCAAACGACCTAGGGATAGTCCAAATGATAGATATCTATGGCACCTGAGATTAGGTCATATAGCAGAAGATAGGATCAACAAATTGGAGAAAAATGGGCTATTGAGTCCATTGACTTTCGAGTCATATCCAACTTGTGAATCTTGTCTTCAAGGCAAAATGACTAAACTCCCTTTTGTTGGACATGGGGAGAGGGCCACAGATCTCCTTGCCCTAGTACATACTGATGTGTGCGGCCCATTTGATGTGCCGGCTAGAGGCAATTTTGTCTACTTCATTACCTTTACCGATGATCTATCTAGGTATGGGTATGTGTATCTTATGAGACACAAGTCTGAAGCTTTTGAAAAGTTCAAAGAATTCAGACATGAAGTAGAAAAACAAACTGAAAAAACCATTAAGGTTCTTCGATCAGATCGAGGAGGTGAATACCTTAGCCGGAAATTCCTAGACTATCTTAAGGAAAAATGGCATAGTCTCTCAATGGACTCCACCAGGAACACCTCAACTCAACGGGGTTTCAGAATGGAGAAATCGGACTCTATTGGATATGGTTCGATCCATGATGAGCTTCACAGACCTCCCTGATTTTCTTTGGGGACACTCATTGTTAACTTCAATTTATCTACTGAATAGGGTTCCCTCTAAAACCGTTCCTACCACACCGTATGAGATATGGCATGGTAAGAAACCAAGTCTGAGTCATCTCAGAATTTGGGGTTGTCCGGCTCATGTCAAAAGACAACAAGCGGACAAGTTAGAGTTTAGGTCCTTTAGAGCTC
>QRFJ01005359.1:0-48355 GCA_006176705.1 Cocos nucifera | reverse complement strand
AATATATAGCTGATAAAGACCGTTAATAAGATGTACCTATTCTAACTATCGAGCAAAACGTGAATGCCAAACAACCTAGGGATAGTTCAAATGACAGATATCTATGGCACCTAAGATTAGGTCATATAGCAGAAGATAGGATCAACAAATTAGAGAAAAATGGACTATTAAGTCCATTGACTTTCGAGTCATATCCAACTTGTGAATCTTGTCTCCAAGGCAAAATGACCAAACTCCCTTTTGTTGGACATGGAGAGAGGGCCACAGATCTTCTTGCCCTAGTACATACTAATGTGTGCGGCCCATTTGATGTACTGGCTAGAGGCAATTTTGTCTACTTCATTACCTTTATCGATGATCTATCTAGGTATGGGTATGTGTATCTTATGAGACATAAGTCTGAAGCTTTTGAAAAGTTCAAAGAATTCAGACATGAAGTAGAAAAACAAACTGAAAAACCCATTAAGGTTCTTCGATCAGATCGAGGAGGTGAATACCTTAGCCAAAAATTCCTAGACTATCTCAAGGATAATGGCATAGTCTCTCAATGGACTCCACCAGGAACACCTCAACTCAACGGGATTTCAGAATGGAGAAATCGGACTCTATTGGATATGGTTCGATCCATGATGAGCTTCACAGACCTCCCTGATTTTCTTTGGGAGATACTCATTGTTAACTTCAATTTATCTACTGAATAGGGTTCTCTCTAAGACCTGTTCCTACCACACCGTATGAGATATGGCATGGTAAGAAACCAAGTCTGAGTCATCTCAGAATTTGGGGTTGTCCGACTCATGTCAAAAGACAACAAGCGGACAAGTTAGAGTTTAGGTCCTTCAGAGCTCGATTCATAGGATATCCTAAAGAGTCATTAGGATACTATTTCTACATTCCAGAAGACCACAATGTGATTGTGAGTCGACATGCCATCTTTCTTGAAAAATAGTTTATTCAAGATAGCGGCATTGGAAAAGCAGATTAAGCTTGATGAGAAAGTCTCACAAGTACAACGAGCTAAGGACCAATTGGAACCAAATCAGGTTGAGCCAATAAGAACACTACCTCCTCCACCTCGTAGATCAGAAAGAGTTTTCCATTCCTCCTGAAAGATACTTAGGCTATTATTTCAGAGGAAGTAGAGGAAATGTTCCATCGTAGGTAATGGTGCTCATGGTGATGATCCCAAAACCTACAATGAGGCGATATCAGATATCGACTCCGAGAAATGGCTAGAGGGCAATGCAGTCAGAAATTGACTCGATGCACTCAAACCAAGTCTGGACCTTGGTAGATCCACCAGAAGGTATAGTACCTATTGGGTGTAAATGGATCTTCAAGAGAAAGATTGGTGCAGATGGAAATGTGGAGACATTCAAGGCTAGACTAGTGGCAAAAGGTTATAGTCAATGCGAAGGCATTGACTATCAGGATACCTTTTTTCCAGTGGCTATGCTAAAATCCATCCACATATTTCTTGTCATTGCAGCCTATTTCGATTATGAAATTGATAAATGAACGTGAAAATGGCGTTCTTGAATGGATATCTTGAGGAAGATATCTATATGGAATAGCAGCTAGGTTTCACATCTAGTGATATTGATCACAAGGTTTGCAAGCTGCAAAGGTCCATATATGGACTTAAGCAAGCATCTCGAAGCTGGAACACTCATTTCAATGATGTGATCAAAATATTTGGTTTCATCAAAATTGAAGAGAAATCGTGTATCTTCAAAAAGATCAGTGGGAGCGCTGTTGTCTTCGTTGTACTGTACATGGATGATATTCTTCTTATTGGGAATGATATTTCCATGATGATGACAATCAAATTATGGTTGTCCAAGGAATTCTTCATGAAAGACCTAGGTGAAGCATCCTTTATTCTAGGAATTAAGGTCTATAGGGATAGACCGAATAGGATGCTAGGACTTTCATAGAAGATGTACATAGAGGAAGTACTAAAGAGGTTTAGTATGGAAAAACTCTAAGAGGGGATTAATATCCTTCAGACATGGTATTCATCTTTCCAAGAAGATGTGCCCTAGCACACCTGAGGAAATAGAACGCATGAGCAAGATCCCTTATGCTTCTGCAATAGGGAGCCTCATGTATGCCATGCTATGTACACGACCTGATATAGCCCATGCTGTGAGTGTCACAAGCAGATATCAGTCAAATCCAGGTGAAGAATACTGGACTTCTGTGAAATGTATCCTTAAGTACTTGAGAAGAACTAAGGATATGATGTTGGTCTTTGGTAACGGAGAACTCCAAGTCCAGGGATACACAGACTTGGATTTCATGTCCGATGTAGATGATCGAAAGTCGACATCTGGGAGTCTGTTTGTGTGCAATGGTGGTGCTGTCAGCTAGAAGAGTTCCAAGCAAACCGTGATAGCAGATTCCACCATGGAAGCAGAATATATCGCTGCATCAAAGGCTGCGAAGGAAGCATTCTGGTATAAGAAGTTTGCTGTAGAAATTGGAAGTAATGCCATCAGATGCCATTCCTCTATACTGCGACAACAATGGCACCATAGCCCTTGCTAAGGAGCCAAGGTCTCACCAAAAATCTAAGTACATTGAGCGACGATACCACCTCATCGGCGATTACCTCGAGAATGGTTACATCTAGGTCAAGAGAGTTGACTCCATAGACAATGTGGCAGACCTGCTTACAAAGCCGTTGGGCCAACAGAAGTTCAAAGCCCACCTTGAGAAGATGGGACTTACACTTGTGTCAATTGGCTTTAGGACAAGTATGAGATTGTTAGATATATGTGCCCTAGAAGCTAGAATTGGTTGACACTTATAAAACACTTCTAGGATCAAAATTATAATTTTGACTAAAATCAATAAAATGGGTTATTTTCTATCACATATGTCTATTTAGTGTCTGTGATACATCCTTTGAGTTAATGGTAATGATAATTCATATTTTCAAGAGTTGAAAATTTAAGACATGAATAATCATTATTAACTCATAAAATGCTCCCGACCATAGGATCATCACGAGGATGGTGATTGATCCAGAAGGTTGGTGTACAATCGCTTCTCTTTAGTAGATGAGTCTTGAGTCTATGGTGTAGAGACACCGGAGCGAGAGTACAGGTACTCATTAGAGAATGAGGGCACTGAGCGTGACCACCTCGAGTAGTCATTAAGAAGTCTACCTTCTCGTCAATGACTGACTCGATGCTGCAGTAGTGTGTTTGGTTCTTTAACCTAAGGTGCATCGACAGTTCACCTTGAGCGTGTTATAGTTTGACTACACCATAACTTGGTCTTCTAGCCATTCGGAACCCTAAGGTGTATGTTGGCTATAGCATGTTCATTGTAGGAACTGGATAGCATCAAGATGGAATCTATCTACCTCAGTGGTAGAGGAGCAGCCCTATGATGATCATGAGAATCAAGTCCAAAAGCCCATGGCCATGGTAGAGTGAAATAATAGAAAGAGTTTCTATTTAGGTTTTCACATCAGACTTGAATCGAATGATTACATCATATGATAGAGACTAGGGTTTGACGAGTTCACCTAAACCCTAATCTAATCGAGGCTCAAGATAGAAGAACTTAATCACATAGGTAGATATACCAAGAGGTTCGCATTCAGCTCTGATGGATTGCCACCATATACTGCTAGGTGTCACTGGTGGATTTTGGGAGCAATTAGAATGATTTAGATGATCGATCATTCTAGCTGTTCGAATCAGAAGAGTTCTGATCCATCAAAAGGAGTTTTGATGATATCGATGATAAAGATCATGACATATCCCATTACCATATAGAACTGAATCTAACTGCATCACACAAACAAGGGTTGAATTTGGTGATCATCAATTGAACTAATCCAGTTCAATTGATCTGAATGAGATTCAATTAGGTTCAAGAAAATCTTGCTAGCACTCGATTAAACCTAACGTTCTTCTTTTACTATCATAAATAGTTGTCCTGACTGAGCCAAAGGAGTTTGTGCTTGATCAGAGGCCTTCACTTTGTCTGATTAGAGCTTGTCCAGGTCAGAAAAGGGTTGTCTTATTTTGTAAGACAATACCTGCCAATTTTGGTCACCTGCCATTTCTCGTCCTTTGACTTTGGTCAAAAGTTGACCTTTGACTGGTCAAATATTGACCATTGATACTTTGACTTTTGTCCACATGTCATGCACCTATTGAAGAGTTGGTGGGGGCTTGTCTCCTGCCAGAACCTGGCAAGGTGGAGGGTGCACGCCACCCTTGGCATGTGCCAAAGCAAGAGGTGCCCAGGAGTCCCTGTTGGATAGGGACTCCATCTCCTTTTTGGATTTCGATTACACTTCTCCTAAGAATCAAGTTTGATTGATCTTAGGCACCATCTAAGGATGAATCTAGGGGACTCTATTCCCACCAATCTGATTTAGATCTGATTTCATAAAGAGTTGTGATTGGTTGGGAAGAAGAGGAGTTGGATCATGCATAGTCTATAAATAAGACCCTACGTCCAACTCAAAAATCATTGAAAATTCCCATGCGCAAGGCTGCCTCTCCTCTCCTCCTCCATGCCAAGTCCAACTTCTCCCTCTCCTCTCCATGCCCAAAGGAGTTTGGGATCCAAGTTGGTGCAATCTAGATGAGAGAAAGGCAATAGAAAGCTAGAAGGTTGTGCTGCTGCAAAGGACAACTGCTGATCTTCGAAAGGTGTTTTGAAGATCCTCCAAATCAGATCCAGATCTGATTTTTGGAGATATGATAGAGAAGAAGAGGATCTCTAGATTCTATCTGAGTGGATACCGATAGAGGTCAGACACTTGCGTGGCTAGATCCAAAACCTTCCACTGCTTACAGGATCATCAATGGGTAATAGAATTACCCTACATCAAGGTAAATTAAATTTGATTTAATTTATTTAAATTTTATTTTTATTATTAGAATAATAAGGATCAGATCTGAAACATCCCAGATCTGATTAAGATCAAAGAAAAAAGTTTTAAAATATATCTTTTGATCCGATCGGATCTGAACGAATCTGATCCGAAAAATTAGGATTTCCCTTCAAGATTATCCAAAAGAAACCAAAGGGTACTACTTCTACCTTGCTAATGAGCAAAAGATGTTTGTCAGCCTTAAGACAATCTTTTTAGAAAAGGAGTTCCTTAGTGAAGGAACTAATGCCTCTAAGGTCAAACTTGATGAAGTACAATAGGTGAAAGAATAGGCATAAGTTGTTGAACCTAAGCTAGATCTAATTAGATCAGATCTAGAATGCATTATAGGTGAACCCTTAAGGCGATCTGGTAGATTACCATGTCAATCGGATAGATACTATGATTTTCTGATCCAAAATGGAGATTCTATCAAACTCGATGAGAATGATTAGGATCCAATCACCTATATGGATGCAATTCAGAGATCCAACTTCGAGAAATGGTTTAAGGCCATGAAATTCGAAATTGAATTCATGAAGGTTAATGATGTATGGACATTGGTAGACCAACTCGAAATGATAAAATCCATAGGATGTAAGTGGGTCTTCAAAAGAAAAAGGGGCACAGATGCAAAGGTGGAGATCTATAAAATCTTTCTAATTACCAAGAAAAATCATCAACGTTATGGTATTGACTATGATGAGATGTTCTCTCCTGTGGCAATGCTCAAATCCATTTGGATTATGCTTGCTATCGCTGCCCATCTAGATTATGAAATCTGATAGATGGATGTGAAAATGGCTTTCCTAAATGGAGAGCTAGATGAAGAGGTATATACGATATAGCCTGAAGAATTCATATCCATAGATGAGTCTAAGTTGTGAAAGCTTCAAAGATCCATTTATGAACTTAAGCAGGCATATCGAAGCTAGAACCTTTGATTTGATAGAACAATCAAAACATATGGCTTTATTAAGAACGAAGAGGAGCCCTGCTTATACAAGTGGGATAATGGTTCAATAATAATATTCCTAGTATTGTATGTGGATGAGATGCTCTTAATCGAGAATGATGTCCCTACATTACAAGGAATAAAGATCTGGCTATCATCATAGTTCTCCATGAAAGATCTAGGAGAAGTTTCCTACATCCTAGGGATGAAGATCTATAGAGATAGATCTAAAAGATTGCTTGGATTGTCCCAATCTACATACATTGATATTATGCTAAAATGGTTCAGCATGGAGAATTCTAAGAAAGGCTATCTATCGATAGGCCATGGAATTAATCTTTCAAAGAGGGATTGTCTAACAACACCTCTAGAAAAAGCGCGTGTGAGTAAAATACCATATGCTTCGATAGTGGATTCTATCATGTACGCCATGACATATACATGATCGAATATGGCATACTCTCTAGGGATAGTGAGTAGATACCAATCTGATCTAGGAAAGAACCATTGGATGGTTGTTAAAACCATCCTGATGTATTTAAGAAATACTAAGGACCAGTGGCTTGTATAGGATGAATCAGACTTGAAACTGGTGGGGTTCATAGACTCCAATTTTTCAGTCTGATCAAGATGATAGCAATAGTGTATTAGGATATATATTCACCCTTAATGGTGGGACTATCAACTAGAAGAGTTTCAAGCAGCACACTATGGCCGATTCAGTTTGGAATGCAGAGTATGTCGTTGCATCAAATGGTGTTAAAGAAGTGGTGTGGCTGAGGAATTTCATCATCAAGCTTGGAGTAGCACCCTTCCTTAATGGTCCAGTTCTGCTCTATTGTGATAGCTCTGGAGCCATTACCTAGGCGAAGGAACCTAAGGCACACTAGCGGACGAAGCATATTCTGCACCACTTCCATCTTGTCCGAGAAATTATGGATTGAGGTGATGTCGACCTTTAGAAGATCGATGGAAAGGAGAACCTGGCCAACCCATTCACTATAGCTATTGCGGTGAAGGACATTAACGACTTCAAATTGAATATAGGTATTAGATACTCCACCGATTGGCTTTAGTCCAAGTGGGAGATTGTTGGGAATATGTCCCAAAGCCAATCGTCAGCCTATTGATGATTATGCTACTTGTTCTACTTGTATATGAATTATCAAATAATAAAAATTATTTTGGTATTTTACATCATAAATTCTACTGTCTTCTAATGAACTCCTATGTTATGGTGAAGTCCTTAGGACTATGTAGATTTAACAAAGAAGAATTTATCATTTAGTCCTTAAATTGTTCACAACCAAAAGATACGTTGTTACTTAGGAGGATAATGTTTATCAAGCAAAGGTTGTTGTGTGCCATATAGATTGGTTGTCTTCATAATCAAGGAGTGTTGAGACATTGGCATGGCATGCAAGTAAGATGTATGGGTACATGTACACTGAATGTGACCAACTTCGATGCTTTTCTTCTGTCAAGATTAGCCCCGAAGAATATGGGTATAAGTAATTCATAGACCTGAGACCACCATGGTGACTTACAAGCAACTCACTGTACTTAGGTACCGGACTACCTAAATTTCTAATTCAGTGATGAAAGGCTATTGGGTGTAGTTAAGTACTTAGCTTGTCGGTGTGTGAGTCAAGATGGGATTGATCCGTCTAAGTGTTGGAGCAAGTGCATCACTGTATTTCAATTTAGCAAATCCTCGGTCGGAATAGTCTATTTGTTGGATGCTAAATTTTGAAATATAATATAGATGAATTTTACGGTTGATAGTAAACTCTAGATCCTTCTTTTGAGCATCGTTATTAAGGAGATGAATTATATGGTAACCATATTCAATAGGTTTGTCATTGTTGCATTGCGTCTTTTCAACCTATCCAGACGTTGGGTACCATTGCTAGATGGTCACATCGATTGATACAAAAAATTGATTTTTGTGCTACCGACTAAGGATTCAAAACTATGGGGTCACACACATAAGGAGTTCCTACCTGATCTGATTGTTGATCAAGAGTCTTGATGACCTAAGACACTATGGTCAAGTGTCCCACTAGACTGGGACTCTGTATCCAAGAGTTCCACTAGATTGAGACTTTGAGTCCTACTCACCTAAGACTCTCTGATCAGGAGTTCTATTGGTTCGAAAATCTAAGATCGTGAGTTCCATTCATTTGGGACACTTGGTTCAAGAGTCCCACTGCATTGGGACTCTTCAAGTGTTTCATGTTGATGGAACTCTATTGCCTGATAACCCATCCAATTTGGATTCAAATATTTTTGAAGGATTAATTAGCAATTTAATTACTAATAAGCTCAATTTGATTGAGCAATGAGGATTTAATTAAGTCTGATTTAATTTGATTCAATTGGGTTTGACCCGATCAGGTCATGAGATGACCTAATCGCTATGGGAGTTTTGACCCTGATTTGATCAGGACCTGAACCTAATTAATTTTTAATTTGATAAGAATTTTGTTGGATTAGACTAAGCCTAATTTGGTTGGGCTTAACCTGGTCTAATTATGTCTACATTAATTGGTTTGATTGAAACCAATTAGGACCAAGTCAAATGAAGTTTGAATTCAAACTCTCCCATGCGCCCATCATTTTTTATTTTTTCACTCTTATTCCATGCCCAAAATTTTTGTACATCACTTTTCTCTCACCCAAAAGGTTTCTACGCCCCCTCCCTTATCTACTTTTGATCTGGACCAACAGTTGGACCGATTCAAAGTATGTTGAGTTTGGAATTCAACTCAGTTTGTTGGAGGTTGGAACCAATCCAACCTTATCTGCTCCCCACGCGCTCCCTTTTGTTTGTTGATTGGTCATTGTAGAAATCAAAATGTGCACACATAGAAGGAGAGCCCTTCTATGTGTTAAACACATGTGAGAGGGCATTGGATAAGGGTAAGAGGCTCACTTGATTTTTGAAATCAAGTGAGTGGTTAAAACCTCCCAACCACTAAATCCTTATCTTTTTCCATATGCTTTTCCCATGGTATTCACATCAATAAATTATGAGAATTTTTGTGCATGCTATAAAAGGAGATAGAATTATGTGGTAACAATTTCAAAATGATTAGATATTAGTTTTGGACCAAAAAAATCTTGGAGTGAAGGTGAGTAGTGTCCTGTAACACTTTACTTTTCCCTCATGCCTCTCTTCTCTTCTAATTTTTACCTCTAAGGACACTCAATTTTTAGATATGATCTAAATAGTATTTATAGATATAAAAGTTATCTTTCCATAAAAATTTATTTCATAAAAAAACTCCACACAAAGAGGGTGTGATAGGATTTTTAGTGTGTTAGGATTTTTGGGCTGAGTGAAACCCTAGTTTTGAGAATCTGGGTTTAGATGGAGAGATTGAGTGCTGTGAGCATCAGATCACCACCAAATTTAAAATGTATATTCATCATCCTCAAATATTTGCATTCTAATTTTTTGGAGAGCTAGCACTCTAGTAGAGCTGATCGAGAATAGGAGCTCCATGTGGACCATCCGTAGAGGTCGGACAAGTGTGCGGCTACAGCATCACACCATAGCTTCTTCTATTGGATTCAGATCTTGGAGATCAACTACTCTTGAAAAGATATCGAGTTCAGAACTCATATTGATTAGCAAATTTGATTTGCTGATCGAATGCATTTTATTTTTCTATCATATATTAGCATGTTTAGATCCTGAGTAGTGTTTATTTGATATGATCAATGAATGCATGGTATTAATTTTAGATTAATATTTGCTTCTACTGCTATTTTATTCAAAAAAGTTTTGAAAATGCATGCTTAAATCCTACATGATTTTCTTCAAAAGGTGTGCAGACTTCAGAGATTCATTTATGGACTGAAGCAGGCATCTCCGAGTTGGAATATGCATTTTGATAAAGTGATCAAAATGTATGGCTTCGTTATGAATAAAGAAGAACCCTACATTTATAAATGGGTAAATGGTCTAAGAATGTTGTTCTACAAATTCGACCTATCTGGCCATTGGGTATCATTGCTAGATGGTTACATCGATTGATATAGAAATCTATATCTATGCTATCAGCATAGGTTCTGATCTATGTGGTCACACACATTAGAACTCACGATCTCATCGAATGGTTGATCAATGATTAAGAATAATTCTATTGTTAAACGATCAATACGATTGATGTTTAACCTAGTACAAGTATTGCAGAAGGATCAATTAAATAATTAGATTGCTAATTAATTTAATTTAATTAAGCTAGAGATCTGAGATTAAGTTTAATTAAATATAATTTAATTAGATTTAGTTTAGGCTTGATTGGATCAAGTCTAATTGGCTTATTGGATAAGTCAAGTGCAAGGAAAAACTAGTCCTAGTTCAATTAGAACTTTGGTCAGTCCAATTTCCTAATTTGATTAAAAAATTAAATTAGAAATAAATCTAATTTAATTAAGTCATTAATTGTATTAGGGCCTAATTTAATTTGGTTTACTTGGTTTTGATTTAATTTTGTTTGAGAAACCACTTTGACCAAGCCATAGAAGGAATCCTAGTAAGACTAGGATTCCACCTTGCGCCATCTTATCCCCTCATGCCCCATGCCCTGTTTCTCCTCTATTTTGTGCCATAAAATTCTCTCTCCCAAGCCTTCTCATGCATGCCCTCCTCTCCTTTCTTTCTCATATGAAAATTAGGTAGTGGACCAAGTCAAAGAAAGGAATTTATTTTGGTTTCAAATCCTATGAGGTAGTGTTTTGAAAACCAAAACTCCTCTTCCCATGTGTGTCACCCTCCTTCCTTTTTTTTTCTCTATTTTTATTGGTAAAATGGAGAAGGTTTTGGGCAATTTTCTTAGATGGTCCATGCCTAAAATTTTGGAGAGGGCATCCAAGAGTGGGGCGCCCCTTTGACTTGCCCAAATTGGACATTTCTTATCTAGTTTTTGACCTAGACAAGGATTCCTCTTTTTCTATATATTTAGGATAAATTTTAGACTGATTTTTTGTGAGGTTATAGACCATAAAGAGAGTTTTGGGGTATGTATAAACCAAGGAGAGAGGATCCTTGGGCATTGGGGTTTCGTAGACACCAAACTAGATGTCTAGGTGAGAGCAAAGAGAAGAAGAAGAGGGTCTTCTTCTAGGATTGCTATGTTCACCTCTTTCCTTCATCCTTCTTTGAGTTTGCTAAGAGTGTCTCATATTTGAAATCTTCTCTTCTCCTACTCCTCTTTGGAAGAGTCTAAATTCAGAAGAAGGAGGCATCTAATTGATCGTAAAAGAAGGATCAGCATAGTACTAGCGTACTGTGTTGATTTTTTGCATCAGGACTTCTAATCATGATTTGTAGGCTCGTGTGGATGACTCCTAGAGGCCAAACATGTGTGTGGCTTACAACTTCATCCTTAAGCCTAGATCAACAAGTTAGAATGTCTAACTTGAATAGGTAATAGATCTGATCTATTATTTTCATACATGCATTACATGTAGTGTATATACATGTTGATGTGATCAACATATTTTAGTTTATTCATTATATTTTAATTTTTAATTTAATGACATATCATGATCATGTAATAGGTTGCTAGATCTAGGGTATTCTTTGATATTTAAAATTAATTTTGATTAATTTTAGTCTTCCACTACCTGATCTTGAAGATGTTTCAAGATCTAGTCTTGAAACCCTAGATATGGTTCCTTCATGCAATATATTTACTAAATAGTATTTTCTCTAATATCGTTCCCACCACACCGTATGAGATATGGATAAGAAACTAAGTCTGAGTCACCTCAGAATTTGGGGTTGTCCAGTCCATATTAAGAAACAATAGGAAGACAAGTTAGAGTCAAGGTGCTTTAGAGCTCGGTTCATAGGATACCCTAAAGAATCGTTAGGATATTATTTCTATCTTTTAGAAAACCGCATGTGATTGTGAGTCGACATACCATTTTTCTAAAAAAATAGTTTACTCAAGATGGTGGCATTGGGAGATAGATTAGGCTCGAGGAGAAGGTCTCTGAATAGCAACGAGCTAAGAAACCTGTAGAACCAAATCAGATTAAGCCAATCCAAACACTACCTTCTCCACCTGGAAAGTCAATAAAAATTTTTCATCCTCCTGAAAGATACTTAGGTACTATTTCATAGAAAGTTAAAAAAATATTCCTCATAAGAAATAAGGTTCATGGTGATGATCCCAAGACTTATGATGAGGCAATATTAAATATCAACTTTGTGAAATGGTTAGAGGCAGTGAGGTCAGAAATTGACTCAATTTACTTGAACCAAGTCTAGACCTTGGTAGATCAACCTAAAGGAATAGTATCTATTAGGTGTAATTAGATCTTCAATAAAAGGATAGGTGTCGATGGGAATTGGAGACATTGAAAGCTAGGCTCGTAGCGAAAGGATATAGTCAGCATGAAGGCATTGACTATCAGGACATCTTTTCGTTAGTAGCCATGCTTAAATCCATCCGCACATTGCTTGTTGTTGTAGCCTATTTTGATTATAAAATATGGTAGACGAACGTAAAAATGGTATTCTTAAATGGATATCTTGAGGAAGATATCTATATGAAACTGCTACTTAGTTTTACATCCAATGATAATGATCACAAGGTCTGCAAGCTGCAAAGATCCATATATGGACTTAAGCGAGCATCTTGAAGCTAGAATGCTTGTTTCAATGATGTGATCAAGTCATTTGGTTTCATCAAAAATGAGGAGTCATGCATATTCAAAAAGGTCAGTAGGAGCGCTATTGTCTTCCTCGTATTGTTTGTGAATGACATCATCCTAATTGGGAATGATATTCTCATGTTGACCAAGGTCAAAATATGGTTATCAAAGGAGTTCTCTATGAAAGATCTAGGAGAAGCATCCTTTATATTAGGAATAAAGGTCTATAGAGATAGATCGAATAGGATGCTAGAACCTTCACAAAAGATGTACATAGAAGAGGTGCTAAAGAAGTTTAGCATGAAAATCTCCAAAAGGGGTCTATTATTCTTTAGACATGCCATTCATCTCTCCAAAAAGATGTGCCCTAGCACACCTGAAAAGATTGAATGCATAAGCAAGATCCCTTATGCTTCGATAATGGGGAGCCTCATGTATGCCATGCTATGTACACGATCTGATATCACCCATGCTGTGAGCATTACAAGCAGGTATTAGTCGAATCCCGGCAAAAAGCACTAGATTTCTTTGAAGTGTATCCTTAAGTACTTGAGAAAGACTAAGGATATGTTTCTAGTCTTTGGTAATGGAGAATTCCAGGTCCAGAGATTTACAGACTTAGACTTTATGTTCGATATAGATGATCAAAAGTCGACATCTAAAAGTCTATTTGTATGCAATGGTGGTGCTATTAGGTGAAAATGTTCCAAGCAGATGGTGATAGCAAACTCCACTATGAAAGCAGAATACATCACTGCATTGGAAGCTGCGAAGGAGGCATTTTGGTACAAAAAATTCATCGTAGAGCTTGGAGTGATGCCATCAGATGCCATCCTTTTATACTGTGACAATAATGATGCCATAGCCCTTACTAAGAAGCCAATGTCTTTGTAGAAATCCAAGTACATCGAACAGCAATTCCATCTCATCCGTGATTACCTCGAGAAGGAATACATCGAGGTCAAGAGAGTCGACACTGCAGTCAATGCAGCTAACCCACTAACGAAGCCATTAAGCTAGTAGAAGATTGAAGCCCACTTCAAAAAGATGGAACTTAGATTTATAGCCAATTGGCTTTAGGTAACATGAAAGTTTGTTAGATGTGTATCCTAAAAGCCAGATTGACTGACACTTGTAATACACTTCTAGGATAAATTTAATAATTTTGACTATAAATTAATAAAAAAAAATTTTATCGTAGTGTGTATTTAAAGTGTCTGTGATAGATCCTTGGAGTTAATAGTAATGATAATTCATATTTTTAGGAGTTAAAAATTTAAGACATGAATTTTTATAATTAACTCATAAATTGCTCATGACCGTAAGATCATTACGAGGATGGTGATCGATCCAGAAGGTTGGTGCATGATAGCTTTCTTAGAATAGATGAGTCTTGAGTCTATGGTTTGGAGATACCAAAGCAAGAGTATAGGTACTCGTTAGAGAACGAGGGCACTGAGCGTGACTATCTCGAGCAGTCATAAGGGTGTCTACCTTCTTATCGATGATTGGCTTGATGCTGTAGTGGTGTATGTAGTTCTTTGACTTAAGGTGTATCGACAGTTTACCTTAAGGGTGTTATAGTTTGACTATATTATACTCGATCTCCTAGCCATTCAAAACCCTAAGGTGTATCTTGGCAATAGCATGTTCATTATAGAAATTGGATTGCACTAATAAGGGATCTATCTACCTCAGTAGATGAGGGATAGCTCTATGATGATCGTGAGATTGAGTCCATAAGCCCATGGCTATGGCAGTGTGAAGATGATAGAAAGAGTTTCTATTATGGTTTCACATAGGACTCGAATCGAATGATTAATTTATATGATGAATATTTTGTTTGATGAGTTCACCTTAACCCTAATCTTGTTAGAGCTCAAGATAGAAGAACCCAATTACATAGGTAGCTACATCAAGAAGTTCATTTTCAGATCAGATGGGTTGCCACCATATACTACTAGGTGTCATTGATGGATTTTGAAAGTAATTAGAATGATCTTGATGATTGATCATTCTAATTATATGAATCGAAAAAGTTCTGATCCATCGAAAGTTATTTTGATGATGTCGATGATGGAGATCATGACATATCTTATTACTATATGGAATTAAATCTAGCTAGATCACACAAATAAGGATTTGGATCAAGATATGATCAATCAAGCTAACCAAGTTTGATTGATTTGGATTAGATCCAATTATGTTCAAGAAAATCATGCTAGCACATGATTGAGCCTAACTTTCTCCTTCTATAGTCTTTCTGGTTCATTTCGACTGAGCCAAATTGGTTTGGGCTCACATGGATTTATTCTTGTCTGATTGAAGCTTGTCTAGGTTAGAAAAGGATTGTCTTAATCCATCAGATGGAAATAAGATAACACCTGCTAATTCCTATCGCCACCTACCATTTTCTGTCACTATCAGAACATGAGATGTCCCAATGTAGAAAAGAAAGGATATGGGCATGCACCCCCTTTGTACATCTCCTTGGGGCACGTGCCCACTTGGACTTCATGCACAAAAATATGCGCATGCCCCTAGTTGGTATGCGCACATGGGGAAAAGGGAGGAGTCCCATACAAATGGGACTCCAGGGTTACTTGATGGCTTCAAACTCTTGGGCACCAATTCATATGTTCTTATCCTATGTTGGCACCATCTATAAGAGTTTGAGGGGTGTCTAACCTGATTGGATTAGGTGACATCACTTCACCAATCAGATTAAGATCTCATTGAATCAAACAATATGATTGGTCAAAGTGATGTGGCACTACATGGCGCAGTAGGATCTATTTAAACCCTATCTATGCCTAAGATTTCATTATTGCACCCATCCACCATGCCGCAAGGCTGTCCCTCTTCTCTTCCATGTCTTCCTTTGGTCCTTTCTCTCCCCTCTCCATGCCCAAGAAGTTGGGCGAATCCAGCAAGGAAGATTCAAGCATTGGCACAAAGATCAAGAAGACAGTCAACGTGTTCGTGAGACAAGCATGCTGCCTTCAATGCTTGTTTTAAAGGCTCTACGAATCAAATCTAGATCTGATTTTTGAAAATCAGATCTAGGAGGAGACCACATTCAAATCCTGTCTGAGTGGATATCAATAGAGGCCAGGCACATGCATGGCTTGATCCAGGACCTTTGGGCTTCAATAGATCATCGATAGGGTAAAAACAGTTTATCCTAAAGGTAACAATTATTGTTCCCATTTTATTTTATATTAATTTTTAATATTAGATCTATAGGATCAGTTTTGAAAAACATTCAAATCTATTTAGATTAAGTTAGATTTTTGAAAAAAATTAGTTTAGATCTAATTAGATCTAAACAATCCTATGGTGGAAAATGTCAATTTTCCTTCACATAGCTCTATGGTCAAGCACGAGACTTTAGGCAGACTAAATTGAAATGGATAAGCCAATTAGTGTCTAAGGTAAGTATGGTATTTCCAATCCGGTCATCTTTAATTGGTGGCCCACTTACCTAGTGATAGTTACCATAAATGCACTAATAAAAATATTAATTTATAAATTAATTTATTTTTATTTTTAAGAATTAATATTTTTATTTATCTTTTTTGGGAAATTTGATTACAAATAAAAAGAGCTTATTTTTTGGTCAAAATGATGCAAATTTGGAGCAAATTCGACTTAAAATATATCTGATATGAAGACTTAAAGAAAAAATATATATAATTAAATAAAAAAATTGCCTCATCCAGTTCACCCAAGGTCGATCCAACTGGTGGAGCATGGTCTAGTCCACCTGCAAGTCCATAGCAAGCCAGCAGACCCAACCTGTAGCAGCCTAGCACCTGCAAGCCTGCTCGCATGCAAACCTAGCCCGACCCAGCATGACCTCAGCATGATGTCACAAATTATGTGGCTCACCATGCACCAGAGCATCGGGGCATTTTGATAATTTTGTAGACAAAATAGGCACTGATTCGCTAGAGTCCTCATAGAGCTTGGTCCACACGGTCTACCTGCACAGTAATGCATGATCCAATGATTGCATTGGTTCCTGATTAAAATCCAATGGTTGGTGTTCGATCCAATTTGATTAAAGAAACTCCCAGCCCTTGTTGTCCAATCCAACAGTCCAGGCTTCCTATTAGCTTGATCCGGTGGCCAGATCTCTCCTAGATCATGATCTAATGGTTGATGGAAGACTCCAACCTTATTCAAACACCCTGAGCACCATCCAATGGCTAGATCTCCTCCATCAAGCACGATCAGATGGTTAGAAGCCATTCCAACTTGATCTAGGCTGATAAAATAGGACTTTTGGTATTTTTTAAGCCCTTGGATTCCCATCTGATGGCCAGAAGACCTAGATTCTATTCAACACAACCTAAGCGATGTTTTAAATCAATTTTCACTCGAATCTATCTTTGTACGTCGAGCATAGTCCCATATCGGCTGATAGCAAAGGTCCCTCCACTCCAGCAACTATTTAAAGACCCCAGGCCTCTAGTGTTTAGTATCTTTGATTAAAGAGAAGCTACGGTACAGGATGGAGTCAAGCTTGGGTTGATGGTTATTTTGAGGCAGAAGGTGCCAAGAAAAAGAGCTTGTCTTCTACGCCATCTTCACGCCAATACCAATTCGAGATCTAGATCACATGTTCTAGTTTTTATTTTTTCTATTCTTTTTATTTTTTTATATTTAAATTTTAATTTTTAATTTAATGCAAAAACTTACTTATGCTCTTTAAAATTATGTTCTTTATTTTTGTTGCATGTAGATACTAAGATCTAGATAGTAGATCATAGTACCCAAAATTTATTTTCATGCTTTTTAATTTCTTGTTATTTAATTTTGTATAATTTTAATTTCTATTTTTTAACTTTAATTATATTTTAAAAATTTTTTAATATAAAATTAAAGATTTCAAAATCAAAGCACTGTCTTCTCTATGGATTTGACTCAACTCCCTACTTTCTATGTATTTTTAATTATTTAAAAATTAAAATTAAATTAATAAATACGATGTCTTAACAACAACATCACGATCTATCAAGTTTTTGATGCTATTAGTAGAGAGGTATGAAAATTAAAATTTTAAATTTTTTAATTTTTTTATAAATAAATTAAAATAATTCTATAAATGCACCAAATTTTTGGTGCCATTGCCGAGGAAGGCCTGAGCATTAAATTTTTTTTGATTTCTTTGATTTTTTTATAAATAAATTAGAAATTATATTTTTTTATTTTTTTATACATATTTCTTACTAACTTCTCTTATTTATTTTGTAGAAAATGAAAGTAAAAGAATAAATAATTAGGGGAAGGAAGGAAGCTTCCAATTTTGCTTGGTGTGATCAATCCTAACCCTAGATCTCTTTTTTTTATTATTTACTTTATTATTAAGTTAATATAAAAATATCCACTTAAAGCTAATTAAAAACTTCATGATAAGAGTAGAAATTCTAATTGCTTAGAGCATTCATCATATTAGACCTTTTTTTTATTTAGTGATTGTTGGAGATAGGGTAAGCCTCCCAAGTTCAATTAGTTTCATGCATCTAATTTAGTTGCATAGTGAAGGAACTTTTAGATCAGCCCGATTGGATTGGATTTGAAGTAGCAAAATTTTAAAAAAAAATTTTGATCCAATCTGATCTAAGGTTTCTTAGATCTGATTGTATAAACCTAGAAATAAATATGCAATGGGTATTAGAAATATCACCTATTATGGGTAGACAATCTTTCCGCTACGTTGATCTAAATTTGATTTTAAGGTTTGCCTTCTAGCCACGCACACATTCAACCTTTATTGGTATCAACTCGAATCAAATCTAGAGATCTTCTCCTTGCTCAATCTGATTTCTAAAAATAAGATTTGGATCTCCTTCTTGCACCTTCAATCAAATCTCTAGCATCACTTCGATCGACACACGATTAGGATCTCTTTCGTCTTCTTCTTGCATGGACAACACTTTGACTCTCGAAGTCATGATCAGCCCAACAATTGGGCATGAGAGAGTGGAAGAGAGAGAGGATTTGGAAGAGAGGAAGGCATAGAGAGGGAGGTGCAGGGCTTCACTGTAGTGAATAGAATAGCCAAACCCTTTGGCCTAGTTGCCTATTTATAGAAAAACTAGCAGACCTAGAGTCCTAGGGCTTCTAGACTTTGATCGGATCAATGTTTTAGAAACAGAAGGACACTTCTACATGCTTGGCGCCCCTCCTTAGATTTTTCTTGCATTTTGTCGCACAAAAATGGCACTCTAGTGTGTGCCACTCTTATCGGATAAGAGTAGCTTGACACATAGATAAAACTCCCTTTGAGTTTGAATAAATTCAATCTCCATGTTGACTCATTCAAACAATTTAAATGAACCAACGACCTCCTCATCTTTATCCATAAGGGGTGCACACCAGGATGAGGCGTGTGCCCTCTTATTCTCTCTAAGAAACATTTATCTAGGGGTGCACGCCCCTAAAGAAATTCTAGGGGGTGTGCGCCCCTTTCCCTGGCGCATGAAGACTTTGTCAACATGGGGAGATGCCAACACTTGGCGTCCCCTCATGCTTATCCATCCAGGAGATTAGGACATGGCCCTAATCAAATTAGGACAAGGTCCTGTTTGTTTAAGACAAACCCATATTAGGCTTTTGGAGAAGCCAAATTCAATTTGACTAAGTCCAAATCAGTCAAGAAATCCAATACAAGAGAAAGTTAGGTCCAATCATGTGCTAGCATGATTTTTTTGAACTTAATTACATCAAATCTAAATCAATCAGATTATGTGAGTCTAATTAAAAATATCTAGATCCAAATCCTTATTTGTGTGATCCCATAAGTTCAATTCTGTATGATAATGGGATATATCATGATCTCTATCAATGACATCATTGAAATATCTTTTGATGGACCAAAACTCTTCTGATTCACTCAATTAGAATTATCGATCATCGAGATAATTCTAATTGATCCTGTAATTCACTAGTAACACCTAACAATATATGGTGACAATCCATCAACATTGAAAATGAACCTTTTGATGTAGCTATCATGCGATTGGATTCTTCTATCATGAGTCCCAATAGGATCTTGATCATGGTTGACTCAACAAACCTAATATCCATCATATGATTGAATCAATCGATTTGAGTCTGATGTAAAATTCTAATAGAAACTTCTTTTTATTATTTTACACTGCCATGGCCATGGGCTTTTGAACTCAATCTCATGATTACTATAGGACTACTCCTCCTCTATCAAGCTTAATAGATCCCATATTGGTTTGTTCCATCTATAATGAACATGATATAACCAACATACGCCTCAGAATTTTTAATGGCTAGGAGATTGAGTTATGGTATAATCAAACTATAATACCTTCAAGGTGAACTGCAGATGCACCTCAAATAAAAAAACTAGACACACAACTACAGTAACAAGCAAGTCATTAATGAGAAGGTAGACTCTCTTATGATTGCTCGAAGTTGGTCATGCTCCGTACCCTTGTTCATAACAAGTACTTGTACTTTTGCTCCAATGTCTCCACACCGTAGACTCAATATACATCTATCCTAAGAAAGTGAATGTACACCAATCTTTTGGATTGATCACCATCCTCATGGCAATCCCATGATCGAGAGCAGTTTATGAGTTAATTATAATAACACGTCTCAAATTTTTAACTCTTAAGAATATGTATTATCATACTCATTAACCCAATGGATGAATCACCGACACTTAATACATAGATGTAATTGAAAGAATTAATTCAAATTTTATTTATAATAAGTCAAAATTATAAATTATGTCCTTAGACTATATTACAAGTGTCGGCCAATCTAGCTTCTAGGGCATACATCTAATACATAGAACCTCTTATTCAAAATTAATTATGAATATTCACCTTAAATCAATTTAAGAGCACAACCTAATTAAACAAAATAAGATGGAAATTTAATCATCCTTTCTTTAGCCCATAAACAACCAACTAGCATTCCTTATTAACCTAAGCCATTAACCTAAAATCAATTAGACATTGGCCCTAGGAACTTTAGCTCATTAGGACAGAAAATCGTAAGAGTGGGACTAGGTTAGAGTTAGTCAGTTTGATTGGTGTCTAAGATAAGTGGTTCAAAAATCACATTCCGAAGGAAGGTAGTTACTTAATTAGTTCCATTAGCATACCTGGCTAAGATAATTGGTGTCTAAAGAAAGCAATAGAGAGACTCCCACTAATCTTATACTTACTTGACTAGTTAAATGGCTGATCTTATACTTGGAGGATTTGAAGGTGATCTTGGCAATTAGAAACTATCTAAATCTAAGATAATCCTTAGTCAGGATTGATTGTCTAACTTGATTACTAACTAAATATTGAACCTAATCAAAACTAATTTGTCTCTCTCTTCTTAGTTTTAGGACTCCTTAAGTTCTCTTTTTTATAACTCTTTTCTCTTTTTCTTCTTCTTCTTCCTTCTTTCTTTTAAAAAATAATTAAATAAATATATTAAATAAAATTAAATAAATTAAAAAATTATAATAAAATTATAAAATAATAAAAAAATATAAAAAAATTAAAAATAATAAAATTAAAAAAATAAAAAATTAAGATAATAATAAAAAATAATAATAAAATTTAAAAATTTAAAGAATTAAAAAAATTAAGGTAACAAAATTTTAAAAATAAATTATAATAAAAATAATAAAAAATAATAATTTTTTTAAAACCATACTTTAGGATTGCACTAGTACATGCAGGGTAAGAGATCGTTTTTCCTGACCTAGTTGAATTCAATCCTGAAATTGATGACTGATTCACATTAAACTAGATAATCAAATGGCTAAAAATCTTGGAGAACCATCTAGGCAGATGGAGTACTTTATTGCTTCCATCTATAATCCATCGACTTGTATCTACTTGATATTCCAGCAACCAACTATGAGATCAAGCCGACTATAATCTAGATGCTTCCATCCTTTTATGAAAATACTAATCAAGATTCTTATATGCATCTAGATGAGTTTTTAGAAATCTACTCTATGGTGAGAATCAAAAATTTTACTGATAATGTCTTTAGACTAATCTTATTTTCTTTTTCATTATAGGACAAAGCCAAGTACTGGCTTGGCACAATAGAAAGACCAATCCAAACTTGGACCAAATAACAACATGATTTTCTTAAAAAATTTTATTCCATAGGTCGAACCATTACCATGAGACGAGCCATCATTAGATTTGCTCAGCTTTCAGGAAAACAAATTCATGAGTTATCGGAGAGACTAAAGAAACTTCTTAGAAAATGCTCATAATATGGTGTATCTAAGTGGCAAATTGTTTAAGCTTTTTATGAGGGGCTAAGAGACTAGTATAGATAGATGGTAGATGCATCTTGTGGAGGTGCATTCATGAGCAAGTAGTAATTTATGAAGATCAAATATCCAGAACCTAGTTCTAAGGCTGACTTGAATCTAATAAATAAACTCAACCTTCTTGCCCAAAAGTTAGATCAATTCCTAATCCTAGGTCCACAAACTCCTGTACAATGCACATCACCTTCTAATTATTAGAAGATTTGCTCTAATTAAGCTAGTCCAGCTCCTCGTATGAGTGAATGTCCTACGGCTGCACAGTTTTCATCTTTTATCCAAGAACAAGTTCAAGATGCTCAAGGCTACTCCAAACTGGTTAATGATCCATTTTCAAATTCATATAACACTAGTTGGCAAAGCCATCCTAATTTTTCTTGGAGACTACAATAGACTTAGGCTCAGATTTAAATTTTATTTATCCAAAATTATCAAAATAAGCTCAGCCATTGCATTATTATTAGCCATCATACCTATCTCGTCAGCAAACAAATCTAGTCGATGAAAGATTTAATTAACTACAATAATTGATTCTGACTCAATTGTAATCCATTGCCAGGCTAGAAGCACAAATAGGATAACTAGTTGAGTCTAGCATGAGGAGAGAACTAGGTCAATTACCAAGCCAATCAATTGCAAATCCTAAAAATAACACACCTAATGTCTATCAACCACCTAGATTTAGTCATCAATCTAATGTCCCATCTAAGAATCCCCAATTAAAGAATGCCAAAGTAATTTTCGAACTTAAAAGTGGTAGGATCCTTAAGGATCCATACCAAGACTAGGTGATGGAGGCTAGCAATGATGCTAGCCAAAATAAAAGTTTAGAAGAAGAGGTTAGTGTTAGATGTATGCCCTCGAAGCTAGATTGACCGATAGTTGTAAAATAATTTCTAAGGATATTTTTATAATTTTGATTTAAAATTAATAAAGAAATTATTTATTCAATCATATTATGTATAATGTGTTCATGATACATCCATTGGGTTAACAGGCACGATAACATATATTCTCAAGAGTTGAGAAATTATGGCATGTGTTATCATAATTAACTCTAAACTACTTCTGATCGTAGGATCATCATGAGAATGGTAATCAAATCAAAAGATTAGTGTACGATCACTTTTTTAGAATTGATGAGTCCTGAGTCTATGGTATGGATGAAGGGAAATCCTGATTTCCCGGTCTAGGTTCGTCCAGATCTGATCAGATCAAGAGATATATTTCAAAAATTTTTTCTCTTGATCCCAATCAGATCTTGATATATTTCAGATCTGATTCTTATTATTTTAATAAAATAAAATTAAAAGATAAATTAAATCAAATTTAATTTACCTGATCTGGGTAATCCTATTACCCTGTTGATGATCCTGTTTGCAGCGGAAGGTTCTGGATCTAGCCACGCAATCGCCTGGCCTCTACCGGTATCCACTCGGGTTGGATCTGGAGATCCTCTTCTTCTCTATCACACCTCCAAAAATCAGATCTGGATCTGATCTGGAGGATCTTCAAAACTCTTTTGAAGATCTGCAGTCGTCCTTTTGCAGCAGCGCAGCCTTCTTGCTTTTGATCGCCTTTCCTTGATCTGAATCGCACCAACCTAAGTCCAAAACTCCTTTTGGACGTGGAGAGCAAGGGGAGAAGAGACTATGGCATGGAGAAGGAGGGGAGAGGCAGCCTTGGGGCGTGGGGTTTCTCAATTGAATTGCTTAGAATTAGAGTTGGGCGCAGGGTCTTATTTATAGACTAAGCTTGTGATCCAACTCCTCTTCCTCCCAACCAATCACAACCCTTTGTGAAATCAGATCTAAATCTGATTGGTTGGAATAGAGACCCCTGGATTCCTCCTTAGAGGGCGCCTAAGACCAGTCAAAGTTGGATTCTTAGTAGAACTCTAATTGGAATCCAAAAAGGAGGATGGAGTCCTTGTCCAACAAGGACTCCTAGGCGCCTCCAACTTGGGCACACGCCACCCTTGGCGTGCGCCCTTCTCCTTGCCAGGTTCTGGCAGGGGGACAGGCCCCCACCAGCTCTCCAATAGGTGCATGACATGTGGTCAAAAGTCAAAGGGTCAATGGTCAACGTTTGACCAGTCAAAGGTAGACTTTTGACCAAAGTCAAAGAACAAGAAATGGCAGGTGACCAAAAATGGCAGGTAATGTCTTACAAAATAAGACAACCTTTTCTGACTTGGACAACCTCCAGTCAGACCATATGAAGGCCTCTGATTGAGCACAAACTCCTTTGGCTCAGTCAGGACAACTTATTTATGATAGTAAAAGAAGAACGTTAGGTTCAATCGAGTGCTAGCACGATTTCCTTGAACCTAATTGAATCTCATTCAGATCAATTGAACTAGATCAGTTCAATTGATGATCACCAGATTCAAACCCTTGTTTGTGTGACCCAGTTAGGTTCAGTTCTGTATGGTAATGGGATATGTCATGATCTCTATCATCGACATCATCGAAACTCCTTTCGATGGATCAGAACTCTTCTGATTCGAACAGCTAGAATGATCGATCATCTAAATCATTCTAATTGCTCCCAAAATCCACCAGTGACACCTAGCAGTATATGGTGGCAACCCATCAGAGCTGAATGCGAACCTCTTGGTGCAGCTACCTGTGTGATTAAGTTCTTCTATCTTGAGCCCCGATCAGATTAGGGTTAAGGTGAACTCGTCAAACCCTAGTCTCTGTCATATGATGTAATCATTCGATTCGAGTCCAATGTGAAAATCTAAATAGAAACTCTTTCTATTATTTCACTCTACCATGGCCATGGATTTCTGGACTTGATTCTCATGATCATCATAGGGCTGCTCCTCTACCACCGAGGTAGATAGATTCCATCTTGATGCAATCCAGTTCCTACAATGAACATGCTATAGCCAACATACACCTCAGGGTTCCATATGGCTAGGAGACCGAGTAATGGTGTAGTCAAACTATAACACCCTCAAGGTGAACTGCCGATGCATCTCAGGTCAAAGAACCAGACACACTACTGCAGCATCGAGTCAGTCATTGACGAGAAGGTAGACTCCCTAATGACTACTCGAGGTGGTCACGCTCAGTGCCCTCGTTCTCTAACGAGTACCTGTACTCTCGCTCCGGTGTCTCCACACCGTAGACTCAAGACTCATCTACTAAAGAGAAGCGATTGTACACCAACCTTCCGGATCAATCACCATCCTCGTGATGATCCTATGGTCGGGAGCATGTTTATGAGTTAATAATGATTATTCATGTCTTAAATTTTCAACTCTTGAAAATATGAATTATCATTACCATTAACTCAAAGGATGTATCACAGACACTAAATACACATATGTGATAGAAAATAACCCATTTTATTGATTATAGTCAAAATTATAATTTTGCCCCTAGAAGTGTATTACAAGTGTCAGCCAATTCTGGCTTCTAGGGCACATATATCTAACAATCTCCCACTTGTCCTAAAGCCAATTGGCTACAAGTCTAAGTCCCATCTTCTCAAGGTGGGCTTCGATCTTCTGCTGGCCCAACGGCTTTGTAAGTGGGTCTGCCACATTATCTGCGGAGTTGACTCTCTTGACCTCAACGTAACCTTTCTCAAGGTAATCGCGGATGAGATGGTATCACCGTTTGCTTGGAACTCTTCCAGCACAAACAGTCTGCCAGATGTCGACTTTCGATCATCTATATCGGACATGAAAGTCCGAGTCTGTGTATCCCTGGACTTGGAGTTCTCCGTTACCAAAGACCAACATCATATCCTTAGTTCTTCTCAAGTACTTAAGGATACATTTCACAGAAGTCCAGTGTTCTTCACCTGGATTTGACTGATATCTGCTTGTGACACTCACAGCATGGGCTATATCAGGTCGTGTACATAGCATGGCATACATGAGGCTCCCTATTGCAGAAGCATAAGGGATCTTGCTCATGCGTTCTATTTCCTCAGGTGTGCTGGGGCACATCTTCTTGGAAAGATGAATACCATGTCTGAAGGGTATTAATCCCCTCTTAGAGTTTTCCATACTAAACCTCTTTAGTACTTCCTCTATGTACATCTTCTGTGAAAGTCCTAGCATCCTATTCGGTCTATCCCTATAGACCTTAATTCCTAGAATAAAGGATGCTTCACCTAGGTCTTTCATGGAGAATTCCTTGGACAACCACATCTTGACTGATGTCAACATGGGAATATCATTCCCAATAAGGAGGATGTCATCCACGTACAATACGAGGAAGACAACAGCGCTCCCACTGACCCTTTTGAAAACACATGGTTCCTCTTCATTTTTGATGAAACCAAACTTTTTGATCACATCATTGAAACGAGTGTTCCAGCTCCGAGATGCTTGCTTAAGTCCATATATGGACCTTTGCAGCTTGCAAACCTTGTGATCAGTATCACTGGATGTGAAACCTAGCGGCTGTTCCATATAGATATCTTCCTCAAGATATCCATTTAAGGAATGCCGTTTTCACGTCCATTTGCCATATTTCATAATCGAAATAGGCTGCAACAGCAAGCAATGTGCGGATGGATTTTAGCATAGCTACTGGGGAAAAGGTATCCTGATAGTCAATGCCTTCGCGTTGACTATAACCTTTTGCCACCTAGTCTAGCCTTGAATGTCTCCACATTCCCATCTGCACCAATCTTTCTCTTGAAGATCCATTTACACCCAATAGGTACTATACCTTCTGGTGGATCTACCAAGGTCCAGACTTGGTTTGAGTGCATCGAGTCAATTTCTGACTGCATTGCCTCTAGCCATTTCTCGGAGTCGATATCTGATATCGCCTCGTTGTAGGTTTTGGGATCATCACCATGAGCACCATTACCTACGAGGAACATTTCCTCTACATCCTCTGAAATAATACCTAAGTATCTTTCAGGGGGACGGGAAACTCTTTCCGATCTACGAGGTGGAGGAGGTAGTGTTCTTATTGGCTCAACCTGATTTGGTTCCAACTTGGTCCTTAGCTCGTTTCTACTTGTGAGACTTTCTCATCAAGCTTAATCTGCTTTCCAATGCCGCTATCTTGAATAAACTATTTTTCAAGAAAGATGGCATGTCGACTCACAATCACATTGTGGTCTTCTGGAATGTAGAAATAGTATCCTAATGACTCTTTAGGATATCCTATGAATCGAGCTCTAAAGGACCTAAACTCTAACTTGTCCGCTTGTTGTCTTTTGACATGAGCCGGACAACCCCAAATTCTGAGATGACTCAGACTTGGTTTCTTACCGTGCCATATCTCATACGGTGTGGTAGGAACGGTTTTAGAGGGAACCCTATTCAGTAGATAGATTGAAGTTAACAATGAATGTCCCCAAAGAAAATCAGGGAGGTCTGTGAAGCTCATCATGGATCGAACCATATCCAATAGAGTCCGATTTCTCCGTTCTGAAACCCCGTTGAGTTGAGGTGTTCCTGGTGGAGTCCATTGAGAGACTATGCCATTTTCCTTAAGATAGTCTAGGAATTCCCGGCTAAGGTATTCACCTCCTCGATCTGATCGAAGAACCTTAATGGGTTTTTCAGTTTGTTTTTCTACTTCATGTCTGAATTCTTTGAACTTTTCAAAAGCTTCAGACTTGTGTCTCATAAGATACACATACCCATACCTAGACAGATCATCGGTAAAGGTAATGAAGTAGACAAAATTGCCTCTAGCCGGCACATCAAATGGGCCGCACACATCAGTATGTACTAGGGCAAGGAGATCTGTGGCCCTCTCCCCATGTCCAACAAAAGGGAGTTTAGTCATTTTGCCTTGAAGACAAGATTCACAAGTTGGATATGACTCAAAAGTCAATGGACTCAATAGCCCATTTTTCTCCAATTTGTTGATCCTATCTTCTGCTATATGACCTAATCTCAGGTGCCATAGATATCTGTCGTTTGGACTATCCCTAGGTCGTTTGGCATTCACGTTTTGCTCGATAGTTAGAACAGGTACATCAATATGTAGCTGATAAAGACCATTAATAAGGAAACCATTTGCAATTTTATTTCTTTCATAAAGAATGTTACAATGGTCCTTAAAGAAGGTGATCACATAACCTTCTTGTGCTAAGCATGAAACAGAAATCAAATTCCTGCTAGCTGCAGGCACATAATAACAGTCTTTCAAAACTAAGTCTAAACCAGATGGTAATCGAAGAGGGTATGTTCCCACGGCTACTGCAGCAACTCTTGCTCCATTACCGATGCGTAGGATCATGTCTCCATCCCTCAGCCTCCTGCTATCCTCAAGACCCTGCATAGAAGTGCACAGATGAGCACTAGAACCAGAGTCAAGCACCCAACTGGATGCAGAAGAAACCGTAAGGTTAGACTCAATAACGAGCATACCTCCAGAAGGACCTTCCTTCTTGTTCTTCAGGGTGGCCAGGTAAGTAGGGCAGTTCCGCTTCCAATGGCCGTCGCTGTTGCAATGGAAACACTTTCCTTTGCCATCGGCCTTTCTTCTTCGGTTCTGCCTTCTTCTTCTTTGATCCTTCCACCTTTTGCTTTTTCACAGACTTCTTTTTCTTTCCATAAGACTTTCTTTTGGAAGAAGTCCGTTCCATAGCAAGAACTGAGCCTTTAGAACCTTTCATAGAAAGCTCAGCGGTAACCAGCATATTCATTAATTCGGCCAAGGAATTTTGAAGTTTATGCATGTGGTAATTCATGATGAATTGCCCATATGCATCAGTCAAGGATTGCAGAATAATATCGTTCTGCAGGTCCAAGTCCAACTTCACACCGAGCTTCTCAAGCTCTTCCATGTCCTTGATCATTGTCAGACAGTGATCTTGGACTGACTGCCCATCACGCATCTTAGCCTTAAAAAGTCATTTCGTGACTTGATATTTGGCTGCGCGACTCTGTTCACCAAACATCTCCTGCAGGTGAGCCAACATTTGGCGAGCAGTCCCGATATCTTCATGTTGGCGCTGGAGCTCATCAGACATCGAGCCCAACATGTAATATCTGGCCTTATTATCTTCGTCAATCCATTTTTCCAGAGACGCTCTCTGTTCAACAGTGGATGGACGGGCTGGTAAGGTGGGAGGGTCCTGGTCCAAAACATGGGTTAACTTCTCGGAACCCAAAATAATTTTGTAGTTCCTGAGCCAATCTTTATAATTGGGTCCAGTCAGTCTATGTGTGTCCAGGATACGTGCCAATGGGTTGGACGCAGACATTTTCCTGTAGAGAGTCAAAGATTCTAGTTAGATACTGTAATTTTGACTTGACCAATTTGTTTAGGGATTTTATTTTTAAACAAATTAGCTCCCACTATTTTCTCGGATCCCTACACTCCCTCTGTAGAGATGCGAAAATCTCCACGATTAATGATTTCTAGTGGGTGGTGCGGTCTCACCAACTGACTCATCACCTCACCTAACAGTTATTGGTGATGGGTTAGCCAATGAGTGAACAACTCTTGTTCAATGATTCTCTAATCATGGTGCACCCAAACTTGGTCTCTAATTCATGAATCTCACCGTATCCGGAATATTGATCCACTCCTTAGTTAAGTCAGACCCACCATTTGCATAGACTGGGTTCCTAATTGAGTCTCTCACCGTATCCAAAATATTGAGCCCAACTCATCCTCCAGCCCATAGCATCCAATGCCTAATAGACATGGTTGCATCTTTTCCCGGTGCAACTGAGCCACTGTATCCAGCCGAGAACAATCAACCCCGGGAAGGGCCCGCACATCTACAATGGTGGAAGACCTCAGACTTAATCTTTTCTTAGGGAGAATTGATTCAGGTCTCATTAAACTAGACTTGGCTTAGTCATAACAATTATGACTAACCTAGTGGCATGGGTTAGCTCGGATTATTGACCACCTCAGATCAGAACTGTGTCAACAGATATGGCCAGGTAAGTGAGACCGGTGGAAGGAATATGCCATTAACTCGTACAAGAACGCATTCAGGTCGAGTAGCTTCCAATTAAAAACCAGTCGGTCGTATGTGCCAAACTTACCTTAGACACCAAATTGTTGAGTCAGAACCAATTGGGTTAGCCTACAATCCAGACTCTAACCTCTGAGCCTAATTAGGTCTTGCTTGATCGTGACTCGATCTTGACCCAGACTTAATCCTATTAGGCTGGTCAATTTAAGCATTGTTGATCCCATCTAACCAACTCTTGATTCGGTTTGATCAACCGCTTAGACCTAATTGAGCTACCCAAGCCCGAACCCAGTATTATGAATATGTCTTAGATCTGAAATTCTCAATTTTAGACCTAATTAATATTCCATAAACTTAATTCTTAATTAAGTAGGGTTCATAAACAAAATATGCACAATAAATCCTAGGGTTTCAGGATCTAGGGTTTTGCAGAAAGTAAGTTTTGGGTTTCTGATTAAGGACGAACACGCAGCACCCCTACACATCATAAGAACACCCCATCGAATGGGAAGAGAGGGCCTTTAAACCCTTCTTCGTTCTTATGACCGGACGGCCAAGAGGAACGCCTTAATCAGGAACATGTAAATACTACAAAACAGTTTAGATCTATATCATATATCTCATATACAAATTAGATCTAATCATGGCATATTTTGCATACATCTCATGTATCAAATCATGCATATTTTTCAGATCTAAATTATCTCATAATAATCTAAAAAATTAGATTTAAATTGATCTAATCAAAATAAATTCTAATCTAGACAATTATGTAGAACTATTCTACAACTAGTCTAGACATGCATCAATCATATCTCATATGATATTTAAAATTAAATAATTTTTATTTGCTATTTTTTAGATGTTATTATAACACTTATAATATCAAAAAATAGTAAATAAAAGATCTAAAATATGATTTAATCAGATTAAATCAAAAACATGCAAGACTATTCTATAGAACTATTCTATTTCTAGAACTAGTCATGCATATCTTCTAATCTTAGATCCAAATCATTTAATTTTAATTTTTTCTGATTTCAGATCTGATCACATCTCATGTGACATCTAAAATCACTTTATTTTCTAATTAAAATAAATTTAAAATCAGATCTAAATAATTTTAGAACCATGGCTCTGATACCAGTTGAAGGGAAAATCCTGATTTCCCGGTCCAGGTTCGTTCAGATCTGATCAGATCAAGAGATATATTTCAAAAATTTTTTCTCTTGATCTAATCAGATCTTGATATATTTTCAGATCTGATTCTTATTATTTTAATAAATAAAATAAAATAAGATAAATTAAATCAAATTTAATTTACCTGATTTGGGTAATCCTATTACCCTGTTGATGATCCTGTTTGCAGCGGAAGGTTCTGGATCTAGCCACGCAAGCGCCTGGCCTCTACCGGTATCCACTCGGGTTGGATCTGGAGATCCTCTTCTTCTCTATCACACCTCCAAAAATTCAGATCTGGATCTGATCTGGAGGATCTTCAAAACTCTTTTGAAGATCAGCAGTCGTCCTTTTGCAGCAGCGCAGCCTTCTTGCTTTTGATCGCCTTTCCTTGATCTGAATCGCACCAACCAAAGTCCAAAACTCCTTTTGGACGTGGAGAGCAAGGGGAGAAGAGACTATGGCATGGAGGAAGGAGGGGAGAGGCAGCCTTGGGGCATGGGGTTTCTCAATTGAATTCTTAGAATTAGGGTTGGGCGCAGGGTCTTATTTATAGACCTCTTGTGATCCAACTCCTCTTCCTTCCTCAACCAATCACAACCCTTTGTGAAATCAGATCTAAATCTGATTGGTTGGGAATAGAGTCCCCTGGATTCCTCCTTAGAGGGTGCCTAAGACCAGTCAAAGTTGGATTCTTAGTAGAACTCTAATTGGAATCCAAAAAGGGAGGATGGAGTCCTTGTCCAACAAGGACTCCTAGGCGCCTCCTACTTGGGCTCACGCCACCCTTGGCGTGCGCCCTTCTCCTTGCCAGGTTCTGGCAGGGGGACAGGCCCCCACCAGCTCTCCAATAGGTGCATGACATGTGGTCAAAAGTCAAAGTGTCAATGGTCAACGTTTGACCAGTCAAAGGTAGACTTTTGACCAAAGTCAAAGAACAAGAAATGGCAGGTGACCAAAAATGGCAGGTAATGTCTTACAAAATAAGACAACCTTTTCTGACTTGGACAACCTCCAGTCAGACCATATGAAGGCCTCTGATTGAGCACAAACTCCTTTGGCTCAGTCAGGACAACTTATTTATGATAGTAAAAGAAGAACGTTAGGTTCAATCGAGTGCTAGCACGATTTCCTTGAACCTAATTGAATCTCATTCAGATCAATTGAACTAGATCAGTTCAATTGATGATCACCAGATTCAAACCCTTGTTTGTGTGACCCAGTTAGGTTCAGTTCTGTATGGTAATGGGATATGTCATGATCTCTATCATCGACATCATCGAAACTCCTTTCGATGGATCAGAACTCTTCTGATTCGAACAGCTAGAATGATCGATCATCTAAATCATTCTAATTGCTCCCAAAATCCACCAGTGACACCTAGCAGTATATGGTGGCAACCCATCAGAGCTGAATGCGAACCTCTTGGTGCAGCTACCTGTGTGATTAAGTTCTTCTATCTTGAGCCCCGATCAGATTAGGGTTAAGGTGAACTCGTCAAACCCTAGTCTCTGTCATATGATGTAATCATTCGATTCGAGTCCAATGTGAAAATCTAAATAGAAACTCTTTCTATTATTTCACTCTACCATGGCCATGGATTTCTGGACTTGATTCTCATGATCATCATAGGGCTGCTCCTCTACCACCGAGGTAGATAGATTCCATCTTGATGCAATCCAGTTCCTACAATGAACATGCTATAGCCAACATACACCTCAGGGTTCCATATGGCTAGGAGACCGAGTAATGGTGTAGTCAAACTATAACACCCTCAAGGTGAACTGCCGATGCATCTCAGGTCAAAGAACCAGACACACTACTGCAGCATCGAGTCAGTCATTGACGAGAAGGTAGACTTCCTAATGACTACTCGAGGTGGTCACGCTCAGTGCCCTCGTTCTCTAACGAGTACCTGTACTCTCGCTCCGGTGTCTCCACACCGTAGACTCAAGACTCATCTACTAAAGAGAAGCGATTCGTACACCAACCTTTCGGATCAATCACCATCCTCGTGATGATCCTATGGTCGGGAGCTGTTTATGAGTTAATAATGATTATTCATGTCTTAAATTTTCAACTCTTGAAAATATGAATTATCATTACCATTAACCCAAAGGATGTATCACAGACACTAAATACACAGGTGTGATAGAAAATAACCCATTTCATTAATTATAGTCAAAATTATAATTTTGCCCCTAGAAGTGTATTACAAGTGTCAGCCAATTCTGGCTTCTAGGGCACATATGTCTAACAATGGAGACATCGAAGTGAAAGTACAGGTACTTATTGAGAATAAGAGCACTGAGCAAGATCACCTCGAGCAGTCAAAAGAAAGTCTATCTTATCATCGATGACTAGCTTGATGCTACAGTCATGTGTTTGATTCTTTAACCTAAGGTACATTGGCAGTTCATCTTGAGTGAATTATAATTTGACTACACCATAACTCGATTTCCTAGCCATTTGAAATTCTGAGGTGAATGTTGGCTATAGCATGTTCATTATAAAAATTGGATCATCCCAAGATGGGATCTATCATCCTTGATAGAGGAGGAGTAGTCCTATGATGATCATGAGATTGAGTCCTAAAGCCCATGGCCATGGCATTATGAATATAATAGAAAGAAGTTTCTATTAGGATTTTACATCAGACTCAAATTGAATGAGTCATTCATTGTGATTGGTGTAGGGTCTAATGAGTTCACCTTGACCTAGATCCTATCGAGGCTCGTAATAGAAGAACCCAATTACACAGATAGCTACACCAAGAGGCTCACATTCGATTTTGATGGATTGCCACTACATATTTCTAGATGTCATTGATGAATTTTGGGATCAATTAGAATAGTCTTGATGATCGATGATTCTAATTAGATGAATCAAAAGAGTTCTGATCCATCGAAAGGTATTTTGATGATATCGATAATAGAGATCATGACATGTCCCATTACCATATAGAATTGAACCTAACTGAATCATACAAATAAGGATTTAGGTCTGAATGTATTAATTAGACTAATCTATTTTAATTAATTTAGATTAGATCCAATCAGGTTCAAGAAAATCATGCTAGCACACGATTGGACCTGACTTTCTCCTCCTATGGACTTTTTGGTTGGTCTGGACTTAGTCAAATCTGATTTGACTCATCCAAAAATCCTGTATGGGTTTGTCCTTATCTGATTGGACCTTATCTTAATCGGATTAAAGCTTGTCCTGGCCAGATCAAGGCTTGTCACGATGAGATCAAGGCTTATCTTAATCCCATGCAAGGGGCGTCAGGATAAGGGTCGTTTGACCTATTCTTTGCATGAAAGAAGGGAGGGGGTGCGCACCTCCTAGAGATTATCTAGGGGCACATGCCCCCAAGTGATTTCATAAAGATAATTGAGGGTCCACTCCCCCTTTTGGCATGCACCCTTAGTAGATAAGCATGGAGGAGTTTGAAAAGGTTCAAACTCTAGGGGAGAAAGTATCTGCGCCAACTTTATTTTATCCAAAATTTATTGATGCTAATTTTCACTCATTTTGTGTAGAAAAATGTGAATTTATTTTAAATGTGGCATGGAGAAATTTAAGGGAGTCCTTCTACTTTAAGAAAAGTGTTTGCTTAATGCTCTAGGACACTAAGGTTTCATGTGGTCTATAAAAGGGACCGAGATCAAAGCTATTTGATTAATTCAATTCAATTCTCATGTCAGCACTCTGTCTCTTCCTCCATCTCCCACACCATCTTTCTGATCCTCTCCCTCTTCTCCATGCCCATGGAGTTGGGCGAATCAGCAAGGAATGATCAAGGTCCTATTGCTATGAAGAACAAGTCTAGGTGATCCTATTTGTGAGACAAACGTGCTGCTGTCGAAGACCAGATCAAAGGCATACTAGAAAGATCTCAGATCTAATTTTCTAAGATTAGATCTAGAAGAAGACCGCTACATCTGACCTAAGTGGACACTGGAAGAGGCCAAACAAGTGCGCGGCTCAAGTTGGAACCTCGAAATATCATCAGATCATCGCTGTAGGTGAACAGTTCACCCAATCAGATGATATAGGATATCATAGATTTAATATTAATTTTTATTTTTATTTTTATATAAATCTAATGAAATCTAAGAACTTCATATCTGATCAGGTCATAGAAATTTTATTAAAAAATTTTGCTATAGATCTGATCCGATCAGATCGATCCTACGACAAGGAACTAGAAATTTCTTCAAATGGTATCAGAGCCAAGTTGTAGTTCTAGATCTGCTCTAGATTAAATCTAATCTTTTAATGATTTGATCATTTAATTTTTAGATGTTACATGAGATGTAATTAGATTTGAAAGCATAAGATGTGATTTAGTTTTTTCATATATATGATATATGCAATGCATATCTATACTAGATCTGTAGTTTTATATCATGATAGTCTAGATCTAAATTTTTATAAAATATTTATTTAATTTTTTAATAATTATATAAGATATAATCAGATCTGATGCATAAGATGCATGTTGAAAAATTAATACTTGAGATATATGCTAAGCACGTGCACATTAGATCTATGGTTGTATATATGATATCTGTGTTAGATCTAATTGTTTAGCTGTGCAGTTCATATTTCTGATTAAGTTATTTTTCTTGGCCATCTGGTCATAAGAGTAAGAAGGATTTAAAGGCTCTCACCTTTCATTCGATGGGATGCTCTTATAGCATGTAGGGGTGCTACGTGTTTGCCCTTAATCAAAAATCATAAACTTAATTTTTTGCACAATCCTAGAATCTTTACATGCTCTATTCTAGAACTATATTTTGACTTAGTTAAAAATTAAGTTTATGAAATTAATTAGATCTAAAAATTAAAAGTTTTTAGATTTAAGACACCTTCATAAAATATGGGTTTGGGCATGGGTAGTTTGATTAGGTCTAACGGATGATCAAACCAAATCAAGAGTTGGTTAGGTGAGAACAAGAGTGTTTAGATTTGACCAGCCCATTAGATGTATGTTTGATCAAGGTTGACTCACTGCCACATGTGGTCGACCACTTTAAGATCTAATTTGGCTCCATGGTTCTAGCCTGGATTATAGGCTAACCCGATTGATTCTGGTTCAATAAATTGGTATCTAAGATATGTTCAATAGATATGACCGTTGGACTTCAATTGGGAGCTACTCGATCTGAATGCGTTCATGACAAGTTAATGAAATATCTCTCCCATCAGTCTCACTTATCTGGCCATTTGGGTCAACTCAGTTTTGATTTATGGTGGCTAACAATTCGAGCAACCCATGCCACTAGGTTAGTTATAACCTTTATGACTAGTCAAATCTAAGAGACCTAAATTTAAATCTCTCTATGAAAAGATTTAGTCAATTGGTCTAACACCATTGTAGATGTCTGGGCCCTTTCTAGGGTTAATTGCTCTCGACTGAATATAGTGGTTCAGTTGCACCAAAAAGATGCAACTACATCTATTAGGCATAAGATGCTATGGATTGGAGGATGGGTTAGGCTCAATATTTTGGATACGGTGAGGGCTCCAATTACAAATCCAATTCATGCAAATGGTAGTGTATGACTTAACTAAGGAGTGGAGCAATATTTCAGGCATGATGAGCTTCATAAATTAGAGACCAAGTTGGGTGCACCTATTTAGAGAAACATTGGATAAGAGTTATCCATCCATCGACTGACCCATCATCAATAATTATAAGATGAGGTGGTGAGCCAATCAGTGGGACCGTACCACCCACTAAAAGTCTTTGATCATGGAGATTTTCATATCTCTACTAAGAAAGTGTAGGAATCCTAAAAAATAGTGAGAGCATAAATTTATTTAAAAATAAAACTCCTAAATAAATTAGTTAAGTCAATTACAAATCAAACTAGAAACTTTGACTCTCTATAGAAAAATATCTGCATCAAACCCCCTAGTCGAAATCTAGATGCCCACTGATTGATCGAACCCAATTACAAGAATTGGCAAAGAGACTTGAAAATAGTTGAGTTCTGAAAAGCTGACCTATATACCAGACCAGAAACATTCAACTCTTCCAGCCCATCCAACCGTTGATCAAAGAGCATCTCATGATAAGCAGTTTGATGATGACAACAAGATCAGGTGCTATGTATTGGGCCCAATGTCTGATAAGTTGTAGTGCTAATATGAGGATATTAGGACTGCACATCAAATGTTGGCTCAGCTACAAGAGTTGCATGGTGAATAGAGTCACGTAGCATACTATCAAGTCTCAAGGAGACATTTTAAGTCATAAATGCATGATGGACAGTTGGTCGAAGATCATTGCTTGGTGATGATCAAGGATCTAGAAGAGATTGAGAAGCTTAATATCCTAATGGATAAAAGATCTATAGATTGATGTGATCCTACAATCCTTGACTGATTCATATGCGTAATTCATCATAAACTTTTATATGAATAAGCTCCAGTGCACCTTGGCTGAGTTGATGAAATGCTGATTATAGCTAAGCAAACTTTAAAGAGGTCGAAGGGCTCAAAACTGGCTGTGGAGCGAACTTCTTCCAAGAAAAAGTTTTTTGAAAAGAAGAAAAAGTCTATGAAGAAGCAAAAAATAGAGAAAAGGTAGAAGGGCGAGTTGAAGAAGAAGGCTCCGAAGAAGGAAAAGTGTTTCCACTGCAACTTCGATGGTCATTGAAAGTGAAACTTCTCTGCATACCTGGCCAACCTGAAGAACAAGATGGAAGGAGGACCTTTTGGAGGAATTCTCATCATTATGACTAATCTAACAATTTCTTCTACATCCAGTTGGGTGCTTGACTTTAGTTCTAGTGCTTATTTGTGCACTTCTATGTAGGATCTTGAGGATAGTAGGAGGCTGAGGAAAGGCGAGATGATCCTGCATGTCTGAAATAGAGCAAGAGTTGCTACTATGGCCATGAAAACCTATCCTCTTCAATTATCATCTGGGAGTCTTTTAGTTCTTAGAGATTGTTATTATGTATATGCTGATAAGAGCACGATGTTGTCATTAAGATACTGTATTTATCATTTTAAATCTAACTTCATAAAATAATTTAAAATAGATAGTAAGTAGTGAGTTAGGTCGAGTCCATAGAAAAGGCAGTATTTTAGTTTTAAAATCTTTAATTTTTGTAATAGAAAAAAAAAAGATTTAAAAAAATTTAAAATCAAAAAATAGAATTATAAATAAAAAGTAAAAATTAATAGGTATAAAAAAATAAACTTGGTAATAACATCTACTAGTTAGATCTTAGCATCTACTTGCGATGAAATTAAAGAGTAATTAAAAGTAAAGAGCAAAAATTAAATTATAATTAAAAATAAAAAGCATGAATTTAAAGTGCATCAAAAAAAATTTTCATTAATTTAAAAGTTCATAATTTAAATACATGAAATTTAAAAAGAGCAAGAAAAAAATAAAAACTAAGAAACAACTGACCTTAATCTTGGATCAGCGTTGGCATTGAGATGGTGTAGAAGCTAGCTCTTCTTCACAGCACCTATTATCTTGAAGCAGTCTCTAACCAAAGCATGGCTTCCACCCTAGACCATAGCTTTTTCATGATCGAAGATAATGAATTCTAGAGGTTTGGAGTCTTTTAAATAGAGTTAAGAGGGCTAGAGTATTTGTTGCTGGGCAATATGGGACTAAGGACAGTTTTGATCAGCAAAAATAGTAAAATCCTAGTGAAAATTGGATTAAAATAGCCCTTGAACGCATCCTATAGGTTCTAGTGAAGTCTGGCCATCAGATATAGATCAAACGGTCCCAAAATCATCAAAAATGGATGTGTAATAGCCTAGATCAGGTTGGATTAAGTTTTGACCATTGGATGGAGTTTGATGGAGGATTTTTAGCCATTGGATCATGCGTTGGAAAGCTTAATCACCATCGAGATGAATACTGGCTGTCGAATCGATGTCTATAGCGAGCGCTACCATTGGATCACGATCAGGGAGGCTAATGAAAATCAAATCAAAGTAGGAAAAATCTTGGCCTTTCGATCTAGACCGCAAACCACCATAGCCGTCTGATGGTGCCATTACTGAAGCTGTGGACCGCACTGAACAAGCGTACCATAGACCACAACCAGTCAGCATGTAGCTTGGCCTATGAAATTATCATTTTGCCCCTATATGTCTTGATGAATTTTTTGTGAATTCCTTAATGGTCTTGGTCCACCATGTGGCAGCGTGTGATTGGCTACCTTCTGTTAAGCAAGCGGTTCATGCCTGATTTTGTGGACTGATAGGACGGCTTATTTGACTGAGCCGGCTTTAGTGGCATGCCGGCTGAGCTACGACATGTAGGTTAAGCTGAATGTAGTGGCTTGGCTAGGTGCGTCGGCTTAGTTGGACGAGCCGCCTAAGCCGAATATAATTTTTTTATTTTTTTATAGTTTTTTAAAAAAATTCATATCTGATCCATTTTAGCTCTGATTTGCTCCAAACTTATTTTATTGTAACTAAAAAATAAGTTTTTTATTGATAATAATATTTTTTTAATTTTTTAAATTAATTTTTAATTAATAAAAATATTATTTTTTTAAAAATATATAAATTAATTATTAATTTTTAAAAATAAATTTAAATTAATTGATAAATTAGTACTTTTATTGATAAATTTATGGTACTTATCACATGCTACAAGCAGAAATTTGATTTCTGTTTCGTGCTTGGCATATAAAAACTATGTAATTAGTTTCTTTAAGGACCACTATACTATTCTTTTTGAAAGAAATAAAATTGCAAGTGATTTCTTAATTAGTGGTCTTTATCAGTTACATATAGATTTTTTTATTTATAATGTTGAGCAAAATATAAATACTATAGGATCAAAATGACCTAGAGATAGTGTTAATGAAAGGTACCTATGGCACCTTAGGCTTGGTCATACAGCTAAAGACTAGATTAAAAAATTAGAGAAATCTAAACTAATGAATTCATTGACTTTCGAGTCATATCCAATTTATGAATTATGCCTTCAAGGCAAAATGACCAAGTTGCCTTTTGTAAGACATGGGAAAAGTGCCACAGACCTACTTGCCTTGGTACATATGGAAGTGTGCGGCCCATTTGATGTGCTGGCCAGAGGCAACTTTGTCTACTTCATTAACTTTGCTGATGATTTATTTTGATACAGGTATGTGTACTTGATGCGACATAAATCTGAATTCTTTGAAAAATTCAAGAAATTCAGACATGAAGTGAAAATGCAAATCGAAAAGCATGTTAAAGATCTTCAATATGATCGAGAAGGTGAATATCTTAGTCAAAAATTTTTGAATTATTTTAAGGATAATGGCATAGTCTCACTGTTAGATATATGTGCTCTAGAAGCCAGAATTGGCTAACACTTGTAATACACTTCTAGGGGCAAAATTATAATTTAGACTATAATAAATAAAATGGGTTATTTTATATAATAAATGTGTATTTAGTGTCTGTGATACATTCTTTGAGTTAATGATAATGATAATTCATATTTTCAAGAGTTGAAAATTTAAGACATGAATAATCATTGTTAACTCATAAAATGCTTCCGACCATAGGATCATCACGAGGATGGTGATTGATCTGGAAGGTTGGTGTACAATCGCTTCTCTTTAGTAGATGAGTCTTGAGTCTATGGTGTGGAGACATTCGAGTGAGAGTACAAGTACTCCTTAGAGAAAGAGGGCACTTAGCATGACCACCTCGAGTAGTCATTAGGAAGTCTACCTTCTCGTCGATGACTGACTCGATGCTGTAGTGGTGTGTCTGGTTCTTTGACCTGAGGTGCATCGATAGTTCACCTTGAGGGTGTTATAGTTTGACTACACTATTACTCGATCTCCTAGCCATATGGAACCCTGAGGTGTATGTTGGCTATAGCATGTTCATTGTAGGAACTGGATAGCATCAAGATGGAATCTATCTACCTCGGTGGTAGAGGAGCAGCCCTATGATGATCATGAGAATCAAGTCCAGAAGTCCATGGCCATGGCAGAGTGAAATAATAGAAAGAGTTTCTATTTAGGTTTTCACATTGGACTTGAAATCGAATGATTACATCATATGACAGAGACTAGGGTTTGACGAGTTCACCTTAACCCTAATCTGATCGGGGCTCAAGATAGAAGAACTTAATCACATAAGTAGCTGCACCAAGAGGTTCGCATTCAGCTCTGATGGGTTGCCACCATATACTGCTAGGTGTCACTGGTGGATTTTGGGAGCAATTAGAATGATTTAGATGATCGATCATTCTAGCTGTTCGAATCAGAAAAGTTTCGATCCATCGAAAGAAGTTCCGATCCATCGAAAGGAATTTCGATGATATCGATGATAGAGATCATGACATATCCCATTACCATACAGAACTGAACCTAACTCGATCACACAAACAAGGGTTTGAATCTGGTGATCATCAATTGAACTGATCTAGTTCAATTGATCTGAATGAGATTCAATTAGGTTCAAGGAAATCGTGCTAGCACTCGATTGAACCTAACGTTCTTCTTTTACTATCATAAATAAGTTGTCCTGCCTGAGCCAAAGGAGTTTGTGCTCAATCAGAGGCCTTCATATGGTCTGACTGGAGGTTGTCCAAGTCAGAAAAGGTTGTCTTATTTTGTAGGACATTACCTACCATTTTTGGTCACCTGCCATTTCTTGTTCTTTGACTTTGGTCAAAAGTCTACCTTTGACTGGTAAAATGTTGACCATTGACACTTTGACTTCTGATCCACATGTCACACACCTATTGGAGAGCTGGTGGGGGCCTATCCCATTGCCAGAACCTAGCAAGAAAGAGGGCGCACGCCACCCTTGGCGTGTGCCCAAGCTGGAGGCGCCCAGGAGTCCCTGTTGGATAGGGACTCCATCTCCTTTTTGGATTCCAATTAGAGTTCTCCTAAGAACCAACTTTGACTGGTCTTAGGCACCCTCTAAGGAGGAATCCAGGGGACTCTATTCCCACCAATCAGATTTAGATCTGATTTCACAAAGAGTTGTGATTGGTTGGGAAGAAGAGGAGTTGGATCACAGTTAGTCTATAAATAAGACCCTGCGCCCAACTCAAAAAGGAATCTGAATTAATTGAGATCTCCATGCCCCAAGGCCTTTTCTCTTCTCTCCTCCATGCCAAAGCATCTTCTCCCTCTCCTCTCCACGTCCAAAAGGGTTTTGGACCTTGGTTGGTGCAATCTAGATCAAGAGAAAGGCGACTGAAAGCTAGAAGGCTGCGCTGCTGCAAAGGACGACTGCTGATCTTCAAAAGGAGTTTTGAAGATCCTCCAGATCAGATCCAGATCTAATTTTTGGAGATGTGATAGAGAAGAAGAGGATCTCTAGATCCAGCCTGAGTGGATACCGGTAGAGGCCAGGCACTTGCGTGGCTAGATCCAGAACCTTTCCGCTGCTTACAGGATCATCAACGGGTAATAGGATTACCCACTTCAAGGTAAATTAAATTTGATTTAATTTATCTAATTTTATTTTAATTTTAAAATAATAATAATTAGATCTAAAATATCTTAGATCTGATCTAGATCAAAGAGAAAAATTTTTGAAATATATCTCTTGATCTGATCAGATCTGAACGAACCTGGTCCGAAAAATCAGGATTTTCCTTCAACTGGTATCAGAGCCAAGGTTCTAAAAGTATTTAGATCTAATTTTAAATTTATTTTAATTAAAAAATAAGTGATTTTAGATGTCACATGAGATGTGATCAGATCTAAAATTAGAAAAAATTAAAATTAAATGATTTGGATCTAAGATTAGAAAATATGCATGACTAGTTCTAAAATAGAATAGTTCTATAGAATAGTCTTGCATGTTTTTAATTTAATTTGATTAAATCATATTTTAGATCTATTTATTTACTATTTTTTGATATTATAATGGTTATAATAACATCTAAAAAATAGTAAATAAAAATTATTTAATTTTAAATATCATATGAGATATGATTGATGCATGTCTAGACTAGTTGTAGAATAGTTCTACATAATTATCTAGATTAGAATTTATTTTGATTAGATCAATTTAAATCTAATTTTTTAGATTATTATGAGATAATTTAGATCTAAAAATATGCATGATTCGATACATGAGATGTATGCAAAATATGCCATGATTAGATCTAATTTGTATATGAGATATATGATATAGATCTAAAACTGTTTTGTAGTATTGCATGTTCCTGATTAAGGCATTCCTCTTGGCCGTCCGATCATAAGAATGAAGAAGGATTTAAAGGCCCTCTCTTTCCATTCGATGGGGTGTTCTTATGATGTGTAGGGGTGCTGCATGTTCGTCCTTAATCAGAAATCCAAAACTTACTTTCTGCAAAACCCTAGATCCTGAAACCCTAGGATTTATTGTGCATATTTTGTTTATGAACCCTACTTAATTAAAAATTAAGATTATGAAATATTAATTAGGTCTAAAATTAAGAATTTTAGATCTAAGACATATTCATAATACTGGGTTCGGGCTTGGGTAGCTCAATTAGGTCTAAGCGGTTGATCAAATCGAATCAAGAGTTGGTTAGATGGGATCAACAATGCTTAAATTGACCAGCCTAATAGGATTAAGTCTGGGTCAAGATCGAGTCACGATCAAGCAAGACCTAATTAGGCTCAGAGGTTAGAGTCTGGATTGTAGGCTAACCCAATTGGTTCTGACTCAATAATTTGGTGTCTAAGGTAAGTTTGGCACATACGACCGACTGATTTTTAATTGGAAGCTACTCGACCTGAATGCATTCTTGTATGAGTTAATGGCATATTCCTTCCATCGATCTCACTTACCTGGCCATATCTGTTGACACAGTTCTGATCTGAGGTGGTCAATAATCCAAGCTAACCCATGCCACTAGGTTAGTCATAATTGTTATGACTATGATAAGTCTAGTTTAATGAGACCTGAATCAATTCTCCCTAAGAAAAGATTAAGTCTGAGGTCTTCCACCATTGTAGATGTGCAGGCCCTTCCCGGGGTTGATTGTTCTCGGCTGGATACAGTGGCTCAGTTGCACCGGGAAGACGCAACCATGTCTATTAGGCATTGGATGCTATGGGCTGGAGGATGAGTTGGGCTCAATATTTTGGATACGGTGAGAGACTCAATTAGGAATCCAGTCTGTGCAAATGGTGGGTCTGACTTAACTAAGGAGTGGATCAATATTTTGGATATGGTGAGATTCATGAATTAGAGACCAAGTTTGGGTGCACCATGATTAGAGAATCATTGAACAAGAGTTGTTCACTCATTGGCTAACCCATCACCAATAACTGTTAGGTGAGGTGATGAGTCAGTTGGTGAGACCGCACCACCCACTAGAAATCATTAATCATGGAGATTTTTGCATCTCTACAGAGGGAGTGTAGGGATCCAAAAAAATAGTGGGAGCTAATTTATTTAAAAATAAAATTTCTAAACAAATTGGTCAAGTCAAAATTACAGTATCTAACTAGAATCTTTGACTCTCTACAGAAAATGTCTGCGTCCAACCCATTGGCACGTATCCTGGACACACATAGACTGACTGGACCCAATTATAAAGATTGGCTCAGGAACTACAAAATTATTTTGGGTTCCTGAGAAGTTAACCCATGTTTTGGACCAGGACCCTCCCACCTTACCAGCCCGTCCATCTGTTGAACAGAGAGCATCTTTGGAAAAATGGATTGACGAAGATAATAAGGCCAGATATTACATGTTGGGCTCGATGTCTGATGAGCTCCAGCGCCAACATGAAGATATTAGGACTGCTCGCCAAATATTTCTCTCACTGTACGGAGATGTTTGGTGAACAGAGTCGCACAGCCAAATATCAAGTCACAAAATGACTTTTTAGGCTAAGGCTAAGATGCAGTCATGGGCAGATCACTGTCCAAGACACTATCTGACAATCATCAAGACATGGAAGAGCTTGAGAAGCTCGGTGTGAAGGAAGTTAGACTTGGACCTGTAGAACGATATCATTCTATAATCCTTGACTGATGCATATGGGCAATTCATCATGAATTACCACATGCATAAACTTCAAAATTCCTTGGCCGAATTAATGAATATGCTGGTTACCACTGAGCTTTCTATGAAAGGTTCTAAAGGCTCAGTTCTTGCTATGGAACAGACTTCTTCCAAAAGAAAGTCTTATGGAAAAGAAACAAGAAGTCTGTGAAAAAAGCAAGAAGGTGGAAGGAACAAAGAAGAAGAAGGCAGAGCCGAAGAAAAAGGCCGATGTCAAAGGAAAGTGTTTCCATTGCAACAGCGACGGCCATTGGAAGCGGAACTGCCCTACTTACCTGGCCACCCTGAAGAACAAGAAGGAAGGTCCTTCTGGAGGTATGCTCGTTATTGAGTCTAACCTTACGGTTTCTTCTGCATCCAGTTGGGTGCTTGACTCTGGTTCTAGTGCTCATCTGTGCACTTCCATGCAGGGTCTTAAGGATAGCAGGAGGCTGAGGGATGGAGACATGATCCTATGCATCGGTAATGGAGCAAGAGTTGCTGCAGTAGCCGTGGGAACATATCCTCTTCGATTACCATCTGGTTTAGACTTAGTTTTGAAAGACTGTTATTTATGTGCCTGCAGCTAGCAGGAATTTGATTTCTGTTTCATGCTTAGCACAAGAAGGTTATGTGATCACCTTCTTTAAGGACCATTGTAACATTCTTTATGAAAGAAATAAAATTGCAAATGGTTTCCTTATTAATGGTCTTTATCAGCTACATATTGATGTACCTGTTCTAACTATCGAGCAAAACGTGAATGCCAAACGACCTAGGGATAGTCCAAACGATAGATATCTATGGCACTTGAGATTAGGTCATATAGCAGAAGATAGGATCAACAAATTGGAGAAAAATGGGCTATTGAGTCCATTGACTTCCGAGTCATATCCAACTTGTGAATCCTGTCTTCAAGGCAAAATGACTAAACTCCCTTTTGTTGGACATGGGGAGAGGGCCACAGATCTCCTTGCCCTAGTACATACAGATGTGTGTGGCCCATTTGATGTGCCGGCTAGAGGCAATTTTGTCTACTTCATTACCTTTACTCGATGATCTGTCTAGGTATGGGTATGTGTATCTTATGAGACACAAGTCTGAAGCCTTTGAAAAGTTCAAAGAATTCAGACATGAAGTAGAAAAACAAACAGGAAAACCCATTAAGGTTCTTCGATCAGATCGAGGAGGTGAATACCTTAGCAGGGAATTCCTAGACTATCTCAAGGAAAATGGCATAGTCTCTCAATGGACTCCATCAGGAACACCTCAACTCAACGGGATTTCAGAATGGAGAAATCGGACTCTATTGGATATGGTTCGATCCATGATGAGCTTCACAGACCTCCCTGATTTTCCTTTGGGGACACTCATTGTTAACTTCAATCTATTCTACTGAATAGGGTTCCCTCTAAAATCGTTCCTACCACACCGTATGAGATATGGCACGGTAAGAAACCAAGTCTGAGTCATCTCAGAATTTGGGGTTGTCCGGCTCATGTCAAAAGACAACAAGCGGACAAGTTAGAGTTTAGGTCCTTCAGAGCTCGATTCATAGGATATCCTAAAGAGTCATTAGGATACTATTTCTACATTCCAGAAGACCACAATGTGATTGTGAGTCGACATGCCATCTTTCTTGAAAAATAGTTTATTCAAGATAGCGGCATTGGAAAATAGATCAAGCTTGATGAGAAAGTCTCACAAGCAGAATGAGCTAAGGACCAAGTGGAACCAAATCAGGTTGAGCCAATAAGAACACTACCTCCTCCACCTCGTAGATCGGAAAGAGTTTCCCGTCCCCCTGAAAGATACTTAGGTATTATTTCAGAGGATGTAGAGGAAATGTTCCTCATAGGTAATGGTGCTCATGGTGATGATCCCAAAACCTACAATGAGGCGATATCAGATATCGACTCCGAGAAATGGCTAGAGGCAATGCAGTCAGAAATTGACTCGATGCACTCAAACCAAGTCTGGACCTTGGTAGATCCACCAGAAGGTATAGTACCTATTGGATGTAAATGGATCTTCAAGAGAAAGATTGGTGCAGATGGGAATGTGGAGTCATTCAAGGCTAGATTGGTGGCAAAAGGTTATAGTCAACGTGAAGGCATAGACTATCAGGATACCTTTTCCCCAGTAGCTATGCTAAAATCCATCCGCACATTGCTTGCTGTTGCAGTCTATTTCGATTACGAAATATGGCAAATGGACGTGAAAACGGCATTCTTGAATGGATATCTTGAAGAAGATATCTATATGAAACAGCCGCTAGGTTTCACATCCAGTGATACTGATCACAAGGTTTGCAAGCTGCAAAGGTCCATATATGGACTTAAGCAAGCATCTCGGAGCTGGAACACTCGTTTCAATGATGTGATCAAAAAGTTTGGTTTCATCAAAAATGAAGAGGAACCATATGTTTTCAAAAGGGTCAGTGGGAGCGCTGTTGTCTTCCTCGTATTGTACGTGGATGACATCCTCCTTATTGGGAATGATATTCCCATGTTGACATCAGTCAAGATGTGGTTGTCCAAGGAATTCTCCATGAAAGACCTAGGTGAAGCATCCTTTATTCTAGGAAGGAAAAACCTAATTCTCGGAAAGTTTTGTTCAGTCTGATCAGATCAAGAGATATATTCAAAAATTTTTCTTTTGATCTAATCAGATCCTAAATATTTTCAGATCTGATTATTATTATTTTAGAAAAGTAAAATCTAGGTAAATAAATCAAATTTAATTTACCTTGATGGTAATCCTATTATTCGTTGATGATCTTGTATGCAGCGGAAGGTTCTGGATCTAGCCATGCAATGCCTGCCTCTACCGCTATATCAGACTGGCTCTAAAATCCTCTTCTTCTCTATCATGTCTCCAAAATTAGATCTGGATCTGATATGGAGGATTTCAAAACTCCTTTTGAGATCAAGCAGTCATCCTTGCAGCACGCAGCCTTCTAGCTTTTATCCGCCTTCTTTGATCTAGATTGCACCAACCAAAATCCAAAACTCCTTTTGGACATGGAGAGGAGAGGGAGAATGGTTTGGCATGGAGGGAGGGGAGAGGTAGCCATGGGGGTGTGTTTTTTCAATCACTTGAATCACATTGGGTTGGGCGCAGGGTCTTTTTATAGACTATTGTGATCCAACTTCTCTTCTCCCAACCAATCACAACTCTTTATGAAATCAGATCTAAATTTGATTGGTGGAATAGAGTCAACTAGATTCCTCTTAGAGGGCACCTAAGACCAGTCAAAGTTAGTTTTTTAGGAGAATTCTAATTGGAATCCAAAAAGGAGATGAGTCTTGTCCAACAAGGACTCCTAGGCGCCTCCAACTTGGGCACATGCCTAGGGTGGCTGCCCTCCTCCTTGCCAGGTTCT